>JAOVVB010273542.1:20135-33186 GCA_028570985.1 Heterobranchus longifilis | reverse complement strand
CTTCTGCAAAATAGTGTCGGGAGGAAACTTGTTTTGGTGGAGCATTTACACGTGTAGAGGACACAGCGCTGTGGATAGGTACGCAAGACTAGTAGAGATATGACATTAAAATGGCTAATAACCCGCAAAAGAAAACACCACATAAAACATTGAAAGGCATATGCCGACTGTGTGATACAACTTTTACCGATACTAGAAACAAACATAATTTGATCATCGGTGCTTGACAGGTGAAGCCTCCATATACTATAGCTCTGGAGGAGCGCACAGGACCTGTTAAAAACACCAATGATTTGCTAGCTGTATGTGATTCTTGCAGAACATTATTAAACAGATAACACAGAAGCTCATGTGAAGTGGAAAGGATCAGTACATTGATCAAGTCAATGTCACTGGAGCACGCTGCTGCCAGAGTTAAAAGATGTAGCAAATCAACGGCGACTGCCGATGGCCGTGTTAGAAAATGGATCAACATCGGGCATCAGAGTCCTGTTAGACAGCAGATGTTGTAAACATATTCTTTGTATATCTTTACAATCATTAACTGACAGAACAGAGCAGGCCTGCCTTATTGCACAATCCAAATCTTCTTCAAAACTTGCCATTTTCAGTGTATAGTTTGATCACTCAGAGGCTGTTGTTGTTGTAGTGAAGGGACACTGAGAATGGGAACACGAAGGGGAGGAGGGACTTCCTCCAACCAAAGCCGTCCAAGTGGCGGAAGTAGTGCCTCAATGCCAACAGTGCTTAGGTACCCAGCCAGACTACTAGTGTACCTGCTCTATGGGCCCAACAGTGTGGAAGTAGCGCCGTTCATCCAGGGATTTTTCGAGGCGGCAGTTGAGCGCCACTGAGCAGCTTTCATAGGAATGAATGGAGCTCTGCCTCGATCGCTGTATCCAGGTTTTATGATACATCCATACTAATGCCCCGCAAATGAAAACACCACATAAAACATTACAAGGCTAGGGCTGTCCTTGAAATTCTTAGTCGACTAACACTCGTGCGATTCTGTCGACTAATCGATTAGTTGATTTAGAACTAGATCTGTAAAACTGAGTTCCTCCACAAAGAATCATGCAAAAGCACCACTTTAAATGTTGTGTTTACCAGAGATGTGCTCAGAAATTTCTTGGAAATAAGTCATTCAGCATGAAAAAAGCATAAAAATGACTAATCGACTAAAGAAATCTTAGTTGACTAAGACCAAAATGACCGATTAGCCAACTAAGCAGGGGGAGCCCTATACAAGACATATGTCGACCATGTGATGAGACTTTTACTGATACAAGAAACAAACAGTCTGATTATCGGTGCCCAAGAGCCGGTGAAGCCTCCATTAGCTCTGGAGGAGCCAGTGTTGTCATCTTGGCGAACTTGTCACTAGATTTAGCGATCCAGACCCCCCTAAATTTAGGGACTTTTTCAGACCATCAGTGAAAAGGCGACAATGTAATTCATTCCCGTGCATGCTGCTCTGAGTAACCGCAGTCCACACAGCTCTTCTGCCAAGAGTGCTGGCCGGCTGGGTTCTGTGTGTGTGGGGCAGGCAATGACTGCCGGGCCAGACTCCATTATTATATTGCTTAATTTAACAGATTCAACGTTTCACAGATTATCCTTCTAAATCATAACATATGATTTTGTATGACTCCTAAGAAAGACTTTCTATTTTGGCTGACATTTAAAGGCCGGAACACACCAACCCAACACCAAAGAACTAGAGGCGACAGGGGCCAACTGTTTTGTTGCCTCTGTCGGGCCAAAAAAGTTGCACCCGAACACACCGCGAAGACTACAGCCAGCGGCCAACATTCTTCTCCTGCATCCTGTAATAACTCTCCATACCAGCAGGCGGTGCTCGTCGTATTTCATTAAAAATGAGAAACTGGATATACACTGTGTTGATATGATAGCCTACATAACGTTACATGTAGCTTCTATGAAACAAAGCAGCGTTTGAATCATGCTGATCAGTTGTTCTTCTTCCAGATGGTGATGTCGCTGCGAAAATATGTAATATTCAGCCGTCCTCTGCACTGTAACAAGCTAAGTAATGTTAGCGAATGACTAGTTAGCTAGCTTGCTAATTCCTCCATGCTTCAGTGCTTCACTGGTTACAAAATGAAAATGGCCCGAACAAAGTTGTCACTCATCTGGTGATGGCAATGTGCTTTCCTACGCTGTGACAAGAGTGTGTGGATGAAACATTAAGTTGTTACATTTTACTCATTTAGAGGCTGGTTGGCTAGTTAGCAGCTAGCTAGCTTGCTAGGGGGCTCAGTTCTCAGACCAGCACCAAAGACACAGTGTAGTCTACGGTCCTTAAATTAAGTTTTATAGACACAATGCGCAAAAGTGGATATTTGAATAGTTCGGACGTCATTTCTGGATACTTGACACACTATCATGTATATGAATGATCAGATGAAGAAAAAATGACGAGTCTTCTGTGTGTGCCGTCTTGACGTCGTTTGTTTCGCTTCTCGTGCACTGAAGCTGAACAGCTGTCCCAGCGGTGCGGGACACACCGCAAAAACTCGGGCGACAGACGCCCACCGAGTGTCGGCTTGATGTGTTCCTGCACTAACATTTACAACTCTTCTGTGAACTAAGTTAAATAAACAAAGAAAGATGTGTTACATCAGTGTTATACATCCAGAAACGCCACCGGTCCGCATGTCCATGCTTTTTTATAACGTGTAATTTCATTAAATCAGAGTGTTCTTTGTTGTTGTGTCTCTGAGGGGAATGGCTTTACAACAACAGTAGTCTGGCTTACTATGTGAACAGTACCAGGGTAAAGCGTTACTTCCTATCCCGGGTCAAGAAGTCCGTCCCCCTTTGTGTTCCCCTGGTACTTTTCACATAGTAAGCCAGACTACTGTTGTTGTAAAGCCATTCCCCTCAGAGACACAACAACACAGGACACACTGCATTTGTTTTTTAAAACAATCACCACTTATTTGGAAATAAAAAAGAAGAAAGTGTTCAAAGTGTTCTTTGTTTGGATTATCAAACAGACAATATATCAGAGATGTTTGTTTCTGTCTGCTAGTGTTAGCATTAGCTAGCATTAGCGACGAGAAGATTTCTGAAGACCGGCTGACTGAAAGAAAAACAGTTTTCAGATTCAATATTAATGTTCTAAGGATATTAAATGAATCAATTTCAGGATTTACAATAAACAGTACCTTTAATTGGACATAGCAAATCTAGCAGCGACTTAAATATTTTACCAGCAACAGGCTGGTGGCTGGTGCAAATTTCCAACCCTGGTACCGGCTCCTGACTGGCCGTTACCGAAATATTGATGCACTCTGAGACAAACGGTGCTGCTATCAGTATTTATGTAACGCTGCCGGGCGCCCGCCGGGTCTTGACATCGGGAAAGTTAAACCAAAATATATTATACAACAAACAAACACCTTTGAGGAATAACTCAAGTATGTGTGTGTGGTTCCCAAACAGTGTGTCGTGGCACACTGGTGTGCCTTAAGGCAAGTCCTAATAATTCATTTTGTGACCTGTCTGATTTACAACATCAAAGTACAACGTATTACGCCATACTAAATATTAGAGACGTTAAGACATTATTCTGGCAATAGAGTTAGAAAGCTGTTAGGAACAGCTGATTTTACAGCGAGGCAGACAAGTGGTATTCTTGTCATATCTGATCCGATTTCAGTTTATGTCTCCCCACAAAAGTTATCGCTCAAATTTATATCGCAACACTGTCAGCTCTTTGTCGAGGATGCAGGGCAGACAGACAGGGATGAAAAGAAATCAAAACTGTTTCACTTATTTACCAATTTGGCATTCTCTCTTCTAAATAATCCAGCCACGTAACTATTCATAACCATTCATGAAATGAAATAACACATTTTAGGATCTTCCTTACCCTGGGGATATACACAAACATTAATGGTGTAAGAGTGGCATTTAACAATGAAACAGGATGCACATCAAAAGTAATCCTGGACAGCCATGAACCACAGAACAGCACATAAACTCTGATGTTGAGGTGTTGAAGGGCTGATTTACTTTCACTTTCATGCTACTTCAGTTGTCTGCTGAATTATAGTGTTTTTGCATTTTTACCCAAATATAGACTTGAAAGCTTGTGATAGCCATTTGTTTTTAACTTTAGTAAACTTAATTAAATCTGAAAGGTTTTATTTGAACTGCAGTATTTTAAATGAAAAAATATATCTAATGGCTACATTTTGAATATATTTTTATCTAATATATTTTTAGCTATTACTTTGAGTTTGATGTTCACTTCCAGATTTATGTATTTATTTAGATATTTATTACTTCACTAATATAAGGTGGGCTGACCTTAAGGTGGACCAGCTATTCTCATTTTAGTGACGCGCTGCTCCTCAGAGTTTTGCTCACCTTAGTGTGAGTTGATTTTGTATTTCTTATAGTTGTTCACCAGACATCTGTAGCAATTGGTCCTCCCTCTAATTTAACTTATTTCTGCAAAAACGTAAAAAAATAAAATAAAATAACAGTTGAATCCTTTCACATCTTTTAATGTCTTTTATTGTTTTAACCAAATTATGGAGAGTAGTATCGATAAGAGTATTGATAATATCGTCTCAATAAGCAGTATCGGTATCGATATAATCCTAATGATACCCATCCGTAGTTATGATCAATTAAGATGACATAATTGTGTATCACAATAACCCGATATATATGATTCCATCACGATACACTTCCATTGAAAGACGATAATTTATCATATTGTAGAAATACAGTGTAGAAATACTCAGTTATAAGTAAAAGTCCTGCATTAAAACCTATACTTGAGTAAAAGTACAAAAGTATTGTAATGATAATGAACTTAATGTACCAAAAGTAAAAGTACACATCATGCAGAATGGCCCATTTCAGAATAACATGTATTATATTAATAGAATAGAATATCTTATTGTCATTGTACAAGTACAATGAGATTAGGATTGCAACCTCCTTCTCGACGCTATAAAATAAATAAATAGGGCAAAGATGCAATACAAAAATAAAAATAAGTTAAAATAACCAGTCAGTGACAACAGTAAACAGTAAAAAGTATTGGACAGTGGTCTATTAAAATAGTGCTAATAATAATAATAATACATCATAATATATTAGTTGATAATATGTTGTATTCATAATCTGAATCTGTAAAGTAACTAAAGCTGTCAGATAGGTTTGGGCAATATGTTAAAATTAGGGCTGTCAAACATTTTTTTTTTTAATTGCGATTAATCAGAATTTCAATAGTTAATCAGAATTAATCACATTTTAATCGCATGTTTAAAATGACATTAATTTGCATTTCAAAACAGTTTTTAAGTCCATATAGTGTAAAGCAATTCTTGCCACAGTGTCTTGATTGTGATTCAAATGAATGCAAAGACATTTACTTTATGATCTTGACTTTTAGATTTATTAATTTAAAATCAGTGCTGCACTGCTACAACAGTGTGGTCTTGAAACCAGGACTTAGAGGTAGGAGACAACTTCAAAGTGCTTATTCTGTGAAATACAGGATTACACTGTTCCACATTGAGAAATATTGATGTAAAAAATGTGCTGCACATTTCAATAAGTGTTTTCTGCATAGTGTCGTTCAATGTTCAATCAGTGTCAATATGTGCAGTTACTCCGAGATCATTTTGATTACTCACTGACATCCAATGATCCACGAAGCGACAACATTTGCACTTTTCAGGAGTTCCAGGCCTGTATGTGTGAAACTGTTCCCCGCGATGCTAACCGGAGGACATCCCTTAGACCCGAGTCTTCCACGATGTTGACTGTCGCCACTCATTTAGCAAGTAGTGAACTTAGTTTAGTAGTTAACTTCTTCGATTTTGATTCATCCACGGGTCTGTGGTGATTTGCACACTCCAAAATAGTGCTTTGGCGGCCGGCTTTGACGATGCGGTTGCCCGCTGTCACTGTAAGCTTAGCTCGTAGGTGGTCGCTCAAACTCGAAGTACTTTGGTGATATTTTGATTCCGTTTGACACAAGGTGCATATTACTTTTGACTTGTCAACTGAGCCGTCTGGGAGATTTTTAAAGTGAAATGAGCCGTGTGGCTGTGGCGGCTTGACAACAAGTAACGGTGCGTCGAAGAGGCAAAATAGCAGCATGTGATTAACGCGATAAAAAAAATTAGGACGTTATGTTCGGCCCTTAATCGCATCACGATTAACGTGTTAATGCTGACAGCCCTAATAAAAATTAAAGTGACCATTTTGGCAACAACATCAGAGTTTAGCATCATATTCCAGCACTTATAGTAAAGCAGTACTGAACTTCGGACAGAGGAAAAGGTTAGTAACAGTGCAGTGCTCCTCACCCTCTCAATAGCCTCTTTCTCCAGTGGTGTGACCTGGATGTAGCTCATGTGACTCCCGCCGGGTGCATCGCCGGCTCCTCCCGCTCCACCTCCACCACCTGCCGGCACTGCCTCAGGATTAGGTTCATTCAGCATCTGGATGAACTGCTCTTGGTGGCTGCTAATCTCCTACAGGGATAAATTAACAGTTTAGAAATGGACTGTGGAGGCATAGAAACTGTTCACTGCTCCTTTGCACTTACAACTTTTAAGTGGAGCAAAAATGTATTAAAAAACTAAACTAACAAAAAGAATGACCTTTTATAAATGTATTCTTCCTATAAATTTTGGAGACAAAATTTAAAAGAATAAGAAAATTATTAAAGTCCAGACTTTTAATCTCTAGTATGGGTCATACTCCAAAATGATGGACCCTACAATTCCCATAATCTCACCACACAACTCAATACTGTCTTTTCATCAGTACTCCTTGTAAAACCTAAATTGTAAAATTGGTGGTGCCTTAAGCGAACTGTTGCTGCATTCATGTGGTGTCGGAATAACCTGAATAAAAGGTTCCTGACTATGACTTTTTTTAAATTTATTTTTGACGTAATATAATATGCCTTTTTCCCCCCCGACATACTAGGGAAAATTCACGTGACCACAAGTCGGAGCAACATCTTGGAAAGTCATTGAAGATTTTGATAAACGACATGCCGAGTTGACGTCATAATTGGCAGAAACATGGCAGACAGAAGTAAATGTTGGGTTGATGGTAAGAACTTTTTATTAATTCACATATTGCACATCAATATCTTTGCTCACATGCAATTTGGTATTAGGTTGTAATTGTTAGTTGCTGTCCACATAGAGTGACCTAGGATAGTTAGAAAAATTATATATTAGCATTAACCCTGATAAGTCAGGTAAAGCACTATTTTAGTGTTTTTAGGGAATGTACTGGTTTAGTCTGGGACTAAATTTACTAATAAACAAACTGTTTCAGCATTCCTGGATAGCAACATGAATCTTCATTGTTTAAGCACTCTGAGCATACAACTTTTTTAGCTTTTTTTAAGTGGCAATGGATAACATTTATGCTCTAAATTATCACTGAAGTAAATGTTGATTGCACAAATATAATTGCTATAGACTATTGACACCATCCGTGTTTAGATTGGTTCCCTATAAGCCCTCGCTTTCACTGCCTACCACCGGGTACAAACTCCCGGGAAAAATACGGATCGCTTTACAGCACAAGCTCCGATACAAGAGGGTTATAAAGAGTGTATAAACATCTTTCTACTAGAACAGTAAAACCTGCATACTTACTAATACTACTGGGTGGTTTACTCTGCCTTTATTGTAGCACTGAGATGTGAGATCGAGGTTTATGTGGTTGTTTATGCTAGCAATAGCCTGTTGCTAACACCAACACACAGGGAGCTACAAGAAAACCAGGACCAGCCGGAAACAAATGTGTGTTTCTGGCTGATCCAGGCTTCCTTGTAGCACCTGCGGTGAAGTATGTGTTCATGTCAGGTCTGCGGTCAGTCAGTTTTAAACCAGAGGCTGTTGACAATAATCTTACCTGCTGCTGCTGACGAGCATTAGCCTTTTAGCATCACAGCTACCAAAGCAGCAACAAACAAACCGTCACCAGACTCATCAGCAACAGCGGGCGGTATATTATCAACAGCTCCCAGTTTGTTTCTCATTGTATAGAATAATCAAACATGTATGTTTGTTGCAGGCTGCAAGTGTGAGCCTCGTCACAGGCCTTGTTGCTAATGCTACATGCGAACGGACAGATTGGCAGAAACAAACATCTCTGGTATGTTGTCCGTTTGATCATCCAAACAAAGAACAGTTTCCTGCTGTGGACATGTGTGTGAGTAGACATGCTTCTTTCTTATTTCCAAAGTGGTGGTCATCATTTTTAGAAACTAATGCAGTGTGTCCTGTGTTGTTGTGTCTCTGAGGAAGGCTAGGAGCAGCACCAATAATAATACCACTTTGAAACGCTAGGGGCGGAAAAGTCCCAAAAGTTTAACTATTGTCTGTTGCCACTTTAACCTAACCTTTTTTTTTAAAAACAACAAAAAAAACCTCTTATTTCAGGATTGCGAAAAAGTAATCCATGCATTTGTTATGGCTTGCCTAGACTAAATTGAACTGAATTTTAGAGTTCATTTTAAAGTGGCAACAGATAATTCAACTTTTGGGACTTTTCCGCCCCGAGCATTTCAAAGTGGTGTTATTCTTGGTGCTGCTGTCGTAAAGTATTGTCTTCAGAGACACACACACAACACACTGCATTAGTTTCTAAAAACGATCACCACCACTTTGCAAATAAGAGAGAAGAAAGAAGCATGTCTACTCACACATGTCCACAGCAGGAAACTGTGTTCTTTGTTTGGATTATCAAACGTACAATAGATCAGAGATGTTTGTTTCTGCCGATCTGTCCGTTGGCATGCACTGCAGCAGGTAACATATTATCGACAGTCTCTGCTGGAAAACTCCGACTGACTGCAGATCTGACATGAACACATACATACACAGGTGCTAAAAGGAAGCCTGGACCAGCCAGAAACATGCATGTTTCTGGTTTTGGTTTTCTTGTAGCTCCTGGTGTGTTGGTATAAACTGTTAACAACAGGCTATCGCTAGCAGCCTGCTACGTTATTGTCCAAAGCATTAACAACCACATAAACTAGAAACCCTGATCTCAGTGCTACAATAAAGGCAGAGTACAACAGCCGGTAGTATTAATGTATGCAGGTTTTACTGTTCTAACAGAAATATGTTTATATGTTTTATATTATATGAACCCTCTCGTCCTGGAGCTTGTGCGGTAAAACGATCCGTCATTTTCTCAGGAGATCCAACCTGGTGGCAGGCAGTGAAAGCAAGGGCTTATAGTGAACCAATCTAAACGTTGATGGTGTGAATAGTCTATAGCAATTATATTAAGGCACAGCTCAAGGACAACCTCTTTTCTCTGGCCTTTGATTCTTATATCACTATTATTATTAAATAATTTGTTTTTACTCATTACTTTTATGTTGATCGCTGCGTGTATGGGGATACTTTCCTATCTTTATTCAAGAGCATGGTCTTTCAATTTGAGAGCGTGAATCATTACTATCACATTTAAATTTTGTAATGCTTTCCCTCAAAACCCTGCCCTCCCACTCAAATAGCTGCTGCTTGCAATTAAATTTGATCTGTTTGTGCACAAATTGTCCACACACATTGCTCCTCACACTCAAATATTCCCTTCTTGCACTACACTGCTTTACTTCGCTCAAACTGCTTCTGTGCGCTCACAAAACTTCTGCTCTTGGATTTTGTTTGTGCAATAACCATATATGCCAATGACCTTGTCACAAGTCCCCAACCAATAGAATGCCAGCTGTAGTGTTTACTTCTTAGATCGTCCCTTACAGGCAGTTACTCTTTAACCGGAAGGCTTTATTAGTCTATTATATGGCTTTCCAAATACAGATCGAAACGGACTACAAGTGACATTAGCGTAGGGTGTGCACAGAAATATGGGACAGTGCATTTTATTTTTCAACACAGGACAATCTTTTATTATATGGGACAGGTGGCTACCCTAAAAATAATTAGTCTGTGGTTATAAATGTTAATAAATTCTTAGGTTAATTAGTGGATTTTGGTCAGGATGCCCTGTAACCATCTTCAGAAGGTAGCCTATATTATTTTTTAAAGAATTAATAAATAATTAAAAAACAATTAATGAAGCCATTAATTAATAATTAAATCCCCTTTATAATAGGGCATATTGTAACAGATCAGTCAAACCCAGAGAAATCACAAGTAACGTTAGCTAATGCTAAATGTGTATTTCAAAATCTAGCAGGCTAATTATGTAGGCTGTAGGCAGCCACTGAAAGATTTTTAAAAAAACATGGCGCCGTCCGTTTTGTTGTTAGTTTCCTAGCATTGGGAACACTGTAACTGGCATTTTAATCATAAAATTGCCAAAAAAAGTGCAAGTACATATAATAGGCTAATAAAGCCTTCCAGTTAAAGAGTAACTGCCCATAAGGGACGATCTAAGAAATAAAGCGAACACACCCACACCAGATCAACACAACAGCTGACATTCTATTGGTTGGGGACTTGTGACAGGGTAATTGCCATATATGGTTATTGCACACACAAAAAATCAGACAGCAGAAGTTTCATGAGTGCACAGAAGCAGTCTGAGTAAAGCAAAGCAGTGTAAGTGCAAGAAGGGAATATTTGACTGTGAGGAGAACAATTTGAGCACAAACTGATCAAATTTAAGTGCAAGCAGCAGCTATTTGAGTGTGAGGACAGGGTTTTGAGGGAAAGCGTTACATTTTTGATATTAATGATTCACACTCTCAAATTGAAAGACCATACTCTTGAACAAAGATAGGAAAGTATCCCCATATGCCGGTGCCTATGATTTTGCTGATTGTTTGTAAAGCACTTTGGTCAACTAATGCTTTTAAAGGTGCTATATAAATAAATGTAACTTGAATTGACTTCGAAGCGTCCATGTTGTTTCCACATTACAACTTAGAGCTCATGAACACACTGAAGTCGGAAGAATGACTTCCCAACTTGGAAAATCCGAGAAGCATGTGAATGCACCAAGCAACTCCAATGCTTAAAGAGGCCCTCCCGTGAAAATCAAGTAGATGTGCTTCCAGCCCCTTTTCAGAGTTTATTTAATTTCTTTGTGGGAAAACCATGTTAAACAAAATATTAATCATAGCAGAGTATTTTTACAGAGATCTTTAAAATATATGTTAAACATAAAGATCTTCTGGTCCAGCCACAAATGATTTGATTGGTTCCTTGGTACATATGATGTCATAAAACCTGTCTGTCTGAATCTGGATTTTTGAGACTTGTTGGTACACTGCAGTTTGAAGGCAGAAATTATCCGCCATGGTGCCGACTGCTCATTAACTCATATGTCTTGTAGCAACTAAAAAACACCATATAGACATGTTAACGTGGTTATAAACTTGATATTCACGAGAGGGGCTCTTTAAACCATGAACTCAATTAATCAGAACTGTATCAAGGGCACCCACCTGCAGCAGCTCTGGGTTTTCCCTGCCGATCTCCTGCAGCAGCGCAGGAAGCAGGGCGGCATTCTGTTGGATCAGCTGTCGCATCACATGGAACTGGGGCTGATTTCTAAGGAAACTCAGAGGGTTGCCTGAAAGGATAACATGAGCTAATCAGCAAGAAGGCAGACACAGAAGGATAACAGAAACAAACATTTGCTCATTAGGGCTGCTTTCACGCCTGTAGTTCGGTTAATTTGGTCCGGACAAAGCGAAAAAATGATACATTGTTGCATTTTAGTTCTGGTCCAGTTCGCTTTCACACTGCCTTTTTACAAATGAACCAAGAGGGGTATACATGACGTTATACAGACTGGCAGGAAACTCGCTGATTGGACAGTTTTGCATCATCACGCCCCTCGTGGGGATGACAGAAGTTTATGCAGCACTGATTATTAGTATTATTAGGCAGTGTCCATATAGTGTTTGTTTTTTTGTCAGCACCAGCATCTTCTTTCCAATTGTTCCCGATGAGGAGGGAGTGGATGTGTCTTTTTCACAGCGCTTGGACTGTTTTGACTGCACATCAACACAAACAGGTAACGTTAGAGACATGATTCTGGGCTTATTACCGTGGGATCACTGCCTGTCACACAGGTGGACAAAGTCACGGAGTGGGATACAAAACGTGAATACTGTGGTTACCAAATGGATGTATTAGTAGTTTAGCGTTTGAAATGTGCTAATATCTATCATAAAATCCTGTGGTTGGTTCATTTGCTTTCACACTACAAACGAACTGCTCCAGAGTTTGTTCCGCACCAGAGTTCGAATGAGCTTTCACACCACCCCAAACGACCTGCAATATCTGATGAAACGCTCCAGGGTTCATTTAAAACGGACCAAACAAGTCAAGGTGTGAAAGCGACCTAAGGCTACTGGAATATGGAGAATAGTATGGGACACTTACCTCCCCCAGCACTTGGTGAAGAGCCAGTGTTGGCGGGAAGGCTAATACCACCTATGGGTGCAGCTTGAATTCCACTCACTGGAGGCACCACTGCATCAGGTCCTGTTGCATGGCCCGAATCTCTGCCGGGAATACCCTGAAAGAAAAGTCATGAAATACAACAATTGATTAAATAATAAACATAGTATATGGGTACCACATGGTTGACTCAGGATTACTTATAGTCCAACATTTGTGGGTAACATGTCATGTACACATTTTAGGATTAAGATTTTTCAGGAAGCAACTTGCGTGAGAAGATGGTTATGGGTGGAAGATATAACCTTGTATAACCTGTATAACCATGTCATGAATGTCAATGGCAAGTCAACTAAAACCTACATATTAACCAAAGGCACTGTAAATGGTACATGTACAAGACCCTGCCCTGAGCAGGGATACGAAACCCTACGATTGCCCGATAGACGAGACGGTCTATCATCTTGAATGCAATGACTCTCTGTACTCTCGTTCTAACTTCCTGCTTTTCAAGCTTTATTGTAGCATCTTAAAATATGAATGAAGACAGCGATAGTGAGATACTTGCTGGAGTTTAATTTCTAGTAATGATGAAAATGGCAAAAAATACCATTTGATTCACTGCTTTTTACTTGCTATGC
>JAOVVB010273542.1:0-20125 GCA_028570985.1 Heterobranchus longifilis | reverse complement strand
GAATAAAGAGGGGAAGCGCCGTTCATTCACTCTCTAGCTCGCTCGACCCCTGCCTGCACGCTCCTCTCTTTCTCGTTGAGTCTCCGTCTAAAACTCTGCCATTTCAACCAGCTGACAGTTCGAACAGATGATTTTGCTACAAGCTAATTGGCTGTTGAAACAGGTGACGTGCCTTACGTTCTAGAAAACCAACCACTGGCGACTTGACAAGTTGAAGTGCAGGCGACTCCATCAGCCGGCTAGAGTCGAGGTGAGACGGTGCAGTTCACACCGCTGAAACTATTCACTGCAACGTTCTGAAATTGTTTCGTAATGCCGCGAACTGGGCTTTAGACACGTTTGCTGAGCTCACAGACTACAGGCTGTTCTTACCGTGAGCAGGTACTCCACAGCTCTGTCGGGGTTGTTGAAGCTCGCTCTCAGAGCTGCTACCACCTGATCCCTCTCGTAACCCATGAGCATCATCTCGTTCACCATGGCGTCATAAGATGGGCCCGTTACTAAATGAACACACAAACACACCAAGTGCATTATCAGTAATGGGACTAAAGAGCTTCAGTTGGTCAACAGCACTATGATTCCCCACATTTAAAGCCATTACAGATAATTAAGAATGTATCACTTTTAATAGTTAATGATTAAATATTTGCAAATTAATGTCAAGTTCTGTTTTAGTATTGAGCGTAAAAATATGCATGGTTGTTAAACTGTCAAGGCCACCAGAGAGGTAGACATTAGATTAAAATATTTTAATTTGAAGAAAACTACTAATCTTTAAACATTCATAATCACATGTAAAATATCAGCATGCTGTCAAACAAGACATGCTGCTCAAATGTTTTTTGAAAACAACTAAAATTTAATACTATTATTTATTGTTTATTATTTATTTGAGAACCCCATTAGTTATTAGCTCAGTAACAACTATTCTTCCTGGGGTCCACCTAAGACAGCATAATAAACCAAACAATGTATCAGTTGAGCTTTAACTCTAATGCATAACAGGGGAAGAGCATTTTAGGAGTGAACATACATAAAGATCAATATCTCTACTGTGTCCCATAAAAAAATAACCAATCTGCCTCAAATGCTGAATATTCACATCAATGACTACACGAGTCACAATAATTAAGACCTACAGGATTTGCTCTGAGCAAAGCAATATTTGTAAAGCTGAGAGCATGTGGCCATGGGGAACTGTGGGATTATGTTTTGGCCGAGCTGCAGTATCCGGCTGCTTAAGATATATCTATATCAGCATGATATGGATATCCACAAGAAATAAGGTGGACCAAAATGAACCAATAAACTCGATTCACACATGGGCCCACAGATTTATTCCATACAAGATATGGCTTAAAGGCATTGAGGTAAAAAGTATCTTCGTCTCACAAATGGTGTGGTACTTGTGACAATAAAATGCCATACAATAATGACCGACAAATCATGCTGCTAAATGCAGCCTTACCTAGATTTGAAACTGCCTCATCGATCAGGTTTGTGTTTGTTGAAGCCTCGGAGCTTCTGCAAGAGAAAACAGACCTTGGGTGAGGCGTGATCTGCACGTCACTTCTCAAAGGAAGACGCACTGAAAGCAGATAGATAGTTAAAGACAAACATCTACCCGTCTTTACCCGACGGGGCTGGAAGCTGGTTCAGCAGTGGAAGACTGTCTCTCCTCTGGTTTGTCGTCCGTAGAGGAACGCTGTGATGTGTTCTCGGAGCTGGACGATGAGGCAGGAGGTGTTGCTGGAGCTGCAGTGCTGGGAGCTGAAGTGGTAGGTGAAGGCTGTGGGGCGGCTGTGGCCGTTTTAGCCTGTGGGACAATTTAAAAGATATAATGTTACTTCTCTGATATCACTTGATAGTCACAATGGGTCATTGTCTTATAACAGGGCTCCTACACATTTTCCATTTCAAAATCCCAAACCTTGAGCAACAAAGAGAACATCCAGGCTGCTGCACCTGATTGGACGAACTCGTGTCTGCTACCGGATTTCAAACCGGACCAACATGGCAGCTCGTTTGGAAATTTTCTCTTATATTACGAAAATAGTTCACCAAAATGTGTTTCTTTGAGGTGAGAATACAAACCATGTTACTGAATCTGTCTTCATTTTAAGATTTTTGGGAGTTTCCAGAGGTGGTGAGACGCGCTGGATGCCCCTGATTTACATAAAGTAACCTAGTGGCAACACCCCGTCTCTCAGAATGCACTGTGGTGCAACGGTCCCTGTGGACCATCACACAAATTCAGAATTTCATATTTTAGAAAACAGAATAGGGGCAATAGTCTGGAAACACAATTATTTTTCCATACTCTCTTTTCTTTTTTCCATACTTATCCACACCTGGAAATTACTAAAATCACATTCCATACTTTTCCAAACTGCGTAGGAACCCTGTTATAAATTGTCATCAAAATGTATTTTACTTTGGAGCGTCATTGCTTAAAGCTGGGGTAGGCAGTTTTCTGGAAAAGGCCAAAAAAAAAAACCCAGCCAGAATTTGAAAATACAGCTCTACCCTCTCTCTCTGTCGTAAGCCCCTCCCACTAGACAAGCGTGGGCATATGCACACACATCATACAGTAACCTGTACAAGTAATAGTCATTAATTTCAATCATCCCGATCATGATCCTATTTCATTATATAGCAGCAACTCTATGAGAACTACCATCCTGTTTTCTTTGCAAACTTGTGGGCACGTAAAGCTCTGCCTTAGATGACATACTGTGATTCAAGGCTCTAGCTACACAAACATAAACATGAATTAGACGCAGCCGTAAGTCCTTGGCTACGGTTAGCAGAAGGCTAAACTATTAGTAACATTTTCTCTCCATCTCTGAAACAATTCACCGGTATTTGACACATTTTATTGCATTTATTGTCAGACTCTCTTTTAGTGGGGCCCTCGGACAGCTCTGCATGAAGAAAATATAGCGTAATCATCATTTTCTATACTGTCCTATAGTATTTCTGTATTATATTTTATAGAAAGTGTTACAGCAAGAAGGTTTGAACAGGATCAAGGCCTGTCTCCATCTCCAGCATGAGAAAAATATACTAATCAAAATCTTACATGAAATACAGCAATATATGTCATTTTAGGACTTAAAAAAAAACACAATCTTTAAAGATATTCTTGTCTTCTTTTGGAACAATTTAACTGCAATGTGCAGGAATATATAAGAGTAAGCACCATGAGACCCTGTTCAACAGCTCCCACAGATATAAGTGGTTGGCAGTGGAAAGAGAAGGTTACAAAACCTAATCATAGTTCAGTGTTAGCTCATGTTGATAACGTTCAAGGGCTTGCTGTTCTACAAAAGAAATCCTAAAATCTGTTCAATAAAAAAACCCTGCTATTTACTGAAACAATTTGTAATTCACAAACCTTTGTCACCATGACGACCACAAAGTTCTTCTCATTGATTTTGTATTCTTTGAGGGCTGTGTCATCGCTGAGGACTTTACCTGTGAAGAAACAGAAAAATGAGTCACAACTCTATTGGCTTTACCTGGCATGAACTCTGAAACAACATATAACAATAGATGGTATCATATTGCATCATTGAATAGAAGGTTGTTGAGTGGATAAATCGCCTGCTTTTGTCACAACATCTTAAAGAGACACTCTGCCCTCTCCATTTAAATGCTATAGGATATGTTACAAAATGTAACCGTAAACCATGAAAAGAAAACTGTGATGAACTCAATGTAGGCCCAATTCAGGCTTCGAGAGCACTTGCCACTTGCATATTTTACCAGCATTTGGCTGGTGCTAATTTCCAACCCTGTAACTGTACAGAATACAACATACAGTGAAGATAAACGTGGATAAAAGGAGTATGAATCAAAAGAAACCACTAGCATCAAGGCAAACTGTGGAAGGCAGCTTGGTAATACATCTACATCCACTCAAGGAGCACACAGAGAACACACTAGGAAGTGAGAATAAATGTCCATATCAATAATGAAAACATTGGATAAACCAGGTGCTTCCAGACCTGAGTGCATCTTGTGCAGTTTGCCAACAGACCTCCCTGTCACTATCAGCATCACAAACAAACTGTGTAATGGCTTGCCTTGCAGTAGGGCTGCACAATTAATCGTATTAACATTGTGATCTCGATGCATACTTGTATGCAATCTCATTTCTAAAAAACAACAATTCATGACGTCGCACCACACGCGACGAAAGGAGCACATGCAGCCGCAGGCTAGCAGAGAGACAGACCACTTTTCAAACATTGCACTACCTGCTCTACACAATCAGCGTCGGACAACAATGGAGACAGAATTGCAGGAAGTACATCATTTTGCGACGAGAGATTTATGTTCCAGCAGAACTATGGAACCCTATATGAGCTTGACAGCCCATTTTATCGATAGTGACCTCAACATGAAAACTCATTGCCTACAGACTACGTTCTTCTCCGAGGATCACACGGTGAGGCTCTAGCCCAGGAACTGACAGTAAGGAGGCTCTTGCCTCTTGGAGTTTGGAGGAGGAGAAGATGGTATGCATAACCACAGACAATGGATCCAACATTGTGAAAGCTGCTTGCCTCAACAACTGGCAAAGGCTTCAATATTTGGGCACAGGCTACAACTGGCAATATGTGAGCTGTGTATTACAATTTATAATTTTCATTGTTTATATTTTGTTTACTATGCTAATTAGTATATGTTACAAACAACAATAATAATATCAACAGCAATAACAGCAGTAACAATAATATGAATAATAATTAGAATAATGTAATATTAGCTATAAGCACTATAAGCTTAAAAAACAAAACAAAAAAACAGGAGCATTCCCTTTCTGTTTTTATTTTCATGTCAGATTCATGATGCAGTTGCACTATAAGCTAAAAAAAAAACGGGCATTCCCTTTCTGTTGACCAAAGTTGATGTACCAGTGCCAGTCCTACAGTATCAGGTTGTATATCAGTAGATTTTTTTGTTATGTTTCCTTCTGTATCACGTAAATGAGTGCAATAAACATTTTATATTGAAAAATAAAATTGTGAGAGAGAATCGTGATCTCAATTCAAATAAAGAAAATCGTGATTCTAATTTTACCCAGAATCGTGCAGCCCTACCTTGCATCATAGATAAGTACAGTAAAACATACGGCAGCTTTTTGGAGTAACTTGAAAATGTATTTTGTACTTCAATGAACCATCAATCAACAGAAAATCAAGACAGGGAGAAATTAAATTATCAAGAAATGTGAGGAAGGGTTCAAAACAGCCCATAACATACCAGCATATATCAGCTTCAGTCCAGCGACTGAAAAATGTTCCTTTCCCTTCTCCTGTTCAATCTTCTCTTTTAAAGCCTTCACCTGTGGAAAAAAAATATGACACTTTTCTTGACCCTTATGTACAATAACAATATAATCAGCTTCCTCCTACCATTTCGCCAAGCTCTCTTTAGCACGAGTTAGAAAATAAAGTCCAATGTGTGCTTCATAAAATTGGAGTTGAATAGGCATGATACTGTTACCTTAGAAACCACGTTGAACACTTAATTCAAATTAAAGACTGATAGCATAACTAAGTTTTACGTTATAGCTAAAGCCAAGTTCAGAAAACTTAGTTTTCATGTGTGTATAAATAGACGTAAGATAACTATGGTGGCTGTACAGGATGCTAGCTAACGTAGCTAATGTGCAAGCTTATCGAAAGTAAACGATAACGGTTAAAGCTTCCTTCCGTAACCATATAACGTTAAAGTTGTATTAAAAATGTACAGTAGCCTTTAGTCAGATACAGCTAACGTCAGATTTGTTGACCAAACACAACGTTATAACCTTAGGTAGTTTAGTTAAGTTAGCACTAATGTTAACGTTACCTTTATAGTTAACGTAAACGTAAACAATATAACTAACGTTATGTTAATAACATCAATTAACTGCTACTGGCACCAATGTGTAGCTAATTGTGATGTAACGTTATTCCGCAGAAATGAACTATGCTAAATTATCATAACACACTGGTTCACAAACACTAAACGCTAGCCAACGTTAATGCTATGCTACTATGCTAATTACCGTGTCATCTAATGTTACCCCCCCGGAACCATGCGTGGGCTACGGCTAAATGCTGACAATACAAACTACTTTCTTGCCCAGTACTCTACAAATGAAGCTAATCTGTCTCAAGACCTGCGTCAAACACGAGCCAGGTTAACCCGAACACTCGGTCCATATAAAATATATCAGTCGTGATTACGCAGACCTATCTATCGATCGTCTAATTTGAAATGGTTAAAAACTAAAGTCCCCCGTTCCAGGACATACCCAACTCCCACTCCACCCCCTTCACAAATGCATGGTTTCAACTCTCACCGTGTCCTCTTCATCGATGTCGATTTTGAACGTCTGCTGTTGTAAGGTTTTCAAAGTTATCTGCATTTTGTCGTCAGAGTTTTTATCGCCGGATTAGTTTAAACGTTGAAGATACAACTTGCAAGAATCTTGTCTGTTTTTGTTGGCTCATTACAAACTGTCAGCCGCCATGACTTTTCGCCTTTCTTCTTCTATGTGAGATATTTGTGCTACAGCGCCCCTACTGGTCAGCCTTGAAACTGCAGTGAAAATGGCCAATTTTACAATTGTACTTCATTTCACTGCTGGAATAACTAAGGAGCCTACTTTCCACCATTGCTTTAATTTAATTTGATTAATTAAATCATTAACTAGACAAAAGTCAATTTTAGATAGTGCTGGAAATTACTTGAAAACTGCATAATTCAGATGATTTCATAAGTTTCACTCTTGACAAAATAATAATGAAGACAAATATCTATCTATATTTAAAAAAGATTTACAATGGCTATATCCACCCTATTTTTTCACATAGGCCTATACTCACACATACACACTGCTGATTTAGGATGCAATAGTGAACAATAATATTGCTTTATTCTACTCGGATGACTCATCAGTTCATTCATTTCTGTTTATATAATCTTTGACATATTTCACATCTTACGTCAACTTTTAATTTACACATGATGAAAACATGTCTTACCTTTGGATATTTTCGTGCTTCTTCATCATCTTGCTAAACTTCCTTCATTCACTGAACTTTTTATGCTGAACGCTTTATGCTGTTATCACACGTTTCTCCAACCCCAGGTCCTTCAAGCATGAATGAATTTCAGTATTATCCATCCAGCACTCAGTATTCAGAAGCTTTATTGACTTCTGTCTCACATGCGGCACAGCTCTGACTCTGACAAGACTGTTAAGTGTGAGAGATAATATGCCCCCTCTTCCTCAGGCTACTTCTCCCTTATTCTCTTATCACTCCCCCACTTTCTATCACTGTATGTGTGAATCTGTTTATCTCTCCCACTCCTCTCAACTGTTTCTCCCTGTTCTTCTGCTGCTCTTATACTCTTCTTCTATCCTGGCTTTCCCTTTTACCTCCCCACCCCACCCCCTTATCATCCAGACCATTTATTACGACAGGAGCAGTGCCCTTGCCCGCCATGGCCCAAGCACATGCTCATCAGGCATTCCTTATGTTGCTCCACTCAGCAGCAGCAGCAGCAGCAGCAGCAGCAGCAGTGTCCTCCTTTCCCCTCTCCCCACTGTGGCTGTGCCTCTTGTTCCTGTCTCCAGGGGTCGTCAGTCTGCCATCGGGCCCCCTCTGAAGTGGTGAGCCACAGAGATTACAGTCTAATCCCTGGTGACTTGGAGATATTTTTAAGAGATGATGTTAGACATGTGAAATAAAGACTCTGCCCCCTTCCAAAAACAGGCAGGAGAGGAAATGCAGAGGGCATGTGGAAATTGGGACTTTCAATAGAAAGAGACTACAGATAGACTCATCCATGTGCTGTTTTTTTTAGGGATACAGGGAGATGTTGAGAAAATGAAAGGACAAACAATAAAATATAAAGAGGAAGCAGAGTCTGCTGATCTCAATGACTCGTGGTATTTAGGGCGCAAGAGCAGCAGCATTTCATGCATGTACTTTACACAGACACACAAAGACGTACACAGCACACACTCACGACTGGCATTTGCAGGGTTTGCGGTTTTGGCCAGCAGAGCTCTTGCTGGGTGTGGAATGGAGTAGAGTAAAGAGAGAGAGAGAAACAGAGGGGTGGAAGGGTGTAACACAAAGTGAAGGCCACTGAGATGCCTTCTCAGCCCGAAGCTATTTCCTGTGGACGAGCTGCCGGGACTGTTATTGGTTATTCCAGGGGAGCTCTGTGGACATGTTACAGAGGAAATCCTTTATGTCACTGAAGATGGGAAACAATTTGCATAAAAAAGCTAGAATGTACTCACTATTTGATCAAATATGATGATGTTAGTTTCTGAAGAAAAAAATGCATTAAAGGTAATTTGATTAGAAAAACAACACTTGTTTGATGGTACCATGGATGAATTACTGAACGGGCCCAGGCTCAGGGGCCCAAATTGTCAGGGGCCCCTCTGGCCTTCACCTACAAAATGTGATTTAAAGAGACACGTACCAACCAGGAAGACTCAAAATGAACCACAAAGAAACATAAAACAAGTACAAAGAGATGCAAAAAGACTACAAAGACAAACAAAGCAACTACATAGAGTCAAAATGACTACAATGAGACACAAAATGACCACAAAGAGACATCAAACAACTACAAAGAGACATAAAGTCACTACAATGACACACAAAACAACTACAAAGAGACACAAAATGACCACAAAGAGACATCAAACAACTACAAAGAGACACAAAATGACCACAAAGAGAAACAAAACCACACATAGATGGTTAACGACTACAAAGTGACACAAAAACAACTATAAAGTGTGTGTCTTGTCTATGTAGGAGATGTGGTGGGGCCTTTTGCATGTCTGTGCCCAGGGGCCCACGGTCTCATGATCCGCTCATGGATGGTACTTGCATTTTCCTGACTAGTTCCTTTGGCATCACTTCACCCTTGACAGTGAAACACATCATTTACACTTAATTCTCAATTTGCTATTCAGGAAGCTTGCTTATCAGGGAATATTAACAGTTTGACATCTGCACTGATATTCATAATTCACTGATTTAGAGGGCAGCGGGAGTTCATATCATACACGAGGAAGTGATATTATGCGTGATATCAAGAGCATCAATTCTGCAGGAAATATGAAAGTTATTTTACAAAGTAAAAGTGCAGCATGTTCCCACAATTCTATATTTAACCCACAACACCTTAATGTTTTGTACAAAGAGGAGATGAACGCAATTAACCGTTATCTGATAACTTTATTATCAAGTTAAAAAAAGACAATGAATTACAATATTTACAGAATATCCAGAGATAAATGGAATAAAATTGTAAACAATCATTCTAGGCAACATCACAACCCACCATCAGGTAATCAGATTTATATGGGAAGAAAGGCAAGAAGGAGAGATTCTAGTGTCAAACTATGGAGACAACAGTCTGAAAAGAGAAATGCATCAGAAACAAACTAAACATATATACAAGTATCCAGTGTGTCGTCAGCAGGGGCTTAACTTTGGGTAAACTGGGAATATTGCAGTCTAGAGACTGCACACAGTGAGGGATTCATTGTCATTTTCTATTAAAATGATCACAGAACAACAAACAATTTTGGGTCGACAGCTTCATTACCCAGGTTGTCCCAGTGTATCCTCTGGTTTAGCCGACACTGGGCTTTCAAGCTGGGCAACAAGCTGCCTTACAAAGCTTATTTCTACAACAACAGTTTTACTTTCAAAAAGCTACAAGCTGGTCCTGAAAAACCGAAAAAAGGGCTTTGAGATTCAGCACCAACTCAACAGGTTTTTAAGGTATAATAAGGACTGAGGAGCAGAGTGGGGCTGCTACATTCCCACCTCTTGATGACTGGGTCAACTACGGGCCGCTGATGCCCTTACTGGTCACGGAGTGTCAGATGTTGGACTGGACATGAGGGATCTATCAGGTCGACCGGGAGAACCAGATGGTGGTCAAGCCCAGAAAAGGACCAAACAGTTTAGGTAAATGCCCCCATAGGAACTATTTTTTTCTTATCTCTTACTTTGCCATGTTTTTCTTCTTCACAATAAAAGCCCTGGCCATTAATAGGTAGAGAACTGCATCATTTTCCTTCACGTGTTTAAATATTGTACAACCACACTGCTCTTCCTATCTGCTCATTCCCATTACAGTACAAAAAAGGAGATATTTTTCATTGTAACCAGACATTGTACAACAGCGTAATAATGTTGGATTGGGGACTCAAAAAGCCCCTAAGGGTTAGCTATCGTCTTTAGATTTCTTTTTTTTTTTTCTTCTTCTTTTTTTAAAATGAGAACACCTAAAGGAAAAAAAGGGTTAAAGTATCCTTTCTGAAACATCACGGTTCAAACACTTAACGAGTAGTTTTTGTTTTCTATACATGGCTGCAAACATGTGGTTCGCCTGGGTTCCAAACCCAAATTTCCCATGTCCATCAATGGTTCAATGCTCAGGAAAGACAATCACAGCAGCAAACACAGCAGACTTGGTAAATATTTTGGTACCAAGAACACAATTACATTAATTGTGCTCCTCTACGAATTTGATATTGTAGTTCAGCCATTTTATTTCAGATTGTTTAACGTTGCTTATCAGTCTTATTGGAATTGGATATAAATTTGACTTAATTGCTATTCATTATATAAGGCTTTAGGGCATTCAAGCAGCAACTTCCAACAAATACAATCTCTGCCTTTTGTCAGTATCAACAATAACATGACAACTTTGTCTAAAAAGAAGCACACATATGCAGGCTATGACAGTTGTGCCAATAAAGAATTTTAACGGGGGGATTTGACACCTTTAAAAAGTCAATCTTCAACATACAGTCCCAGTGGCAAATAAACTCTATATGCATGGAAACATGGTTTTAGTGCTTTCTGACCTGGTTACACTTGTCTTTTCAGTGTATCCCATCACGTCAAAACTGGACCACAGACTGTAAAAAAAAAAAAAAAAACATGTCTGTGATGTCTGTGGCATCAGCCATACGTTTCTGAAGGGACGTCTCGAAGCCAAGATTTGAGTTTAATGCTTAATGCCAGCCTGTCAGTCATTTGGAGGCTAAAAATCTGAATTTGAGCGATGTGGTGGGACCTGGATGGAGTTGAGATAATCACCAGGGCTGACTGTGAAAGGCAGAGACATCTGTCAATCAAGCAAACATGGCTCCAAACATACCCAGTTTAGCATGGAATCCACATAATATAGTTGAACACACACAACACACTATCAACAGTTTAAATTAAATTCCATCCACTTCCACTGGATCAACAGAAATCTCGGACGGATATATCAAGACTTTAGCAAATAAGCCAAAGCTATCTGCATGGCTGTATACGAAATCCAGAGTCTGTGCCGGGATTGCCTGCACACGGCTCTCATCGCTGACGTCACAAGCAAACATGGAGGCGGCTGAGCCAAAATTTCGGATCACGCTAACTGTGCAAAAAGCAGCAGCAGTGATGACAGAGCACGGTGGGGGGTTAGCTCACAATCACCGGGGCAACCTGTCATTCTGCGATGACGCTATCAGTGATGCTAACAGCGCTAACAGTGCCGACAGAGCTAACAGTGCTAATGGGCCCTTTTAGACCCTTTTAGCGACTTTATTTCTAAAAAGCGACTAGGGACAAATTTAGCGACTTAATCAGACCATCATTGGAAAACCGAGAAATATATTCAAATATACATCATTCACATGCATGTTGCTCAGAGTAATCACATGTGACTTCATTCTCTGCTCAGGACACCATTACTCCACTATAGCTTTACAACACAAATAGTTGTTTGCTGCTGTATTAATGTTCTGAATCTCGTATACAGCACCTTTAAGTCTCAATATCCTCTTTGCTGCTGTTTTGCATGACCTGCTTAGATGCTACACCACATTTTGTTGTACTGGTACTCAATAAAGTCGAATCTAATTTAATCTAATTGATTTTATTTAAACAATGACTGTCAAAGTTGCCACTAAGGCACACATTAGAAGAAGTGAAATTAGCTGCTGAGGCCGTAAATTCTTGTGGAAAAAAAAAAACTTTACATTTTGAGAGAGAGATTTAAGCAATTAAAGCCATTTAGAGGCCATTAGAGGAACTGCATTTTAAGGCACTTACGCACTGGCTTCAGCCGTGGTGGTCAGCCTCCCCCAAACTTTGCATAAAATTTCCATTTGTGGATGCACATACAGTATGTGGACAGACCTGGGTTCTGGCACATCAAATTATTAATTTTGCACTGAAAAGACAAGTGTAATCTCTGTCTATTGATCATGATGACAAATATCATACCGCTGTTGTAAAAACCTGTAGTTATGTTCCAGGCTAAATCGTGCTATGCTCAGTTTAACAGATACCTATATCACATGGATACAGTCATGACACATTATTTAACATACCTCTGTTGTTATATTGATCTGCTTAGTGCACAAGTTTACTGTGATATTATTTAACCTGGACTACAAACAACATATCTTACAGGGGACGGGAAAGTTAAACTAATCCCATTATTTCCATGTTTTCAGTGAAATTACTGGACAATAAAATAGTACAGTCAAAATGCGAAGGGTGCCACAGGCTGAAGGCTTATACGTAGTATAATATTAAGGGACCTAAAATATAGCAATTTGCTACAAACATTGGGGGAAATTGTCAGTGTGTCTACTAATGAAGAAAACATGATTTGTGGTTTTACTAAAATAGATAAGGTGCGACTCGTTCTCAAGGAATACTTCTACACATTTAACACAAGGCTAAGATGAAAAAAGTCTCGAATTTCATCAAGAAACGAGAAAAGGTAGCTCTACAGTGGGCCACGGTTTTAAATGCTTTCATATCTTGTTTGTTCCTTTTGGGTAAATTTACAGTACCCCCTGTTTTGGGGGAGTGTAAAAGGTGCTTCAAATAATAAAATACTAAATTTAGGTCATCATTTTTGGACAACATTCTTTATAAATAGCTTAGTTTTTATCTAGGTGGGATCTTTCACTGTAGATTTGACCAGAATGTCAGCAATAAAGAGTTCTGTTCACTATTGGTTACCAATATATTAAAGATCTGTCCTAGGGGACTGCCCATTCAAAGAGCTCAGCCGTTTTATGCAGCACAATCTAATACTTAAATATGTAACACCTAAAATCTAGTAATGCACCAACTCATAAGAAGTCACTTTTTTTCAATCTTTTTGTTTCCTTTGACGTCCTATTTTAAGATCCGACTCAGTGCTGATCCTACCCGAAGTTATCAGTTTCTAGCACAGTAGAGGCCACAATCAGTTTCAACCAAACTGTTGATCCTTTTTGGTGTCAAGCATTTCTTTGTCTTCCACATACTGGCTTGGACTTCTCAGTGATAGATCAGCGGGGTTGTCTTCCTCGTTGCCGTTGCTGGACAGGTCCAATCCCGTGTCCATCAAGACAGAGGAGCCAGTGGAAGATGAAGCTGAGGCCTCTATTGCCGAGGTGGTGCTGGTGTCCATTTGACTGTTGTTAACCGTCCTAACAATGAGGGAGAGAGCGGAAGTGAGTGTTTTTAACAAGTAGAAAATGTATGAGACGTGAGCATACTAGACTTATTCAACCGCCTTCAGACTGCCTCATGGTGGGCTGCAGAGACCATATGAAGATTTCATATCACGATTTTAGTGATTATAGTTATCACGGTTATCAGTATTATCACGGTATTGTTAAAATGTGCTGAAAATGTTAAAAAAACTACTGATATGTCACATTAAAATCATTTCACCAAGTTTTATATTTAAAAAAATACACAAATAAAATTAGCAGCAGTATGCACTTTTTGTTTGCGTAAACATTAAAATAACAACATGTAAAAAGTTAACATGAAAACCATATGAAATGTGCATTAACATTGGTGTACATTTAAGTATATGCAATGACCCTGTGCACATTTTACATATAAACAAATGAGTCTTAAGAAGACAGTGATAGTAATTGCAATGAGAATTGAGTGAGATATCAAAAGCGCGGTAATCAAACACGGTTTTAACGATAACTAAATATTGAACGGTATTACTAACCGTGTGGGAATTTTACCGCGGTTATCATTAAAACCGGTAACCGTTTTTACCGACAGTTTAAATAATTAACCTTGGATGAAATAATTACAAATGTGGCGATTGATGTTAAGGTACAGAGGAAAAGCCACAGGAGTATAATGTAAAAAACATATTTAACAATAACATGAATATTATATCATTCAATATTTAATAATTTTAATTTGCCTTAAAGGATTTGTCTGTAGGATTTAGGGGGATCTATTGGAAGAAATTGAATATGATATAATAAAGTATGTTTTCTTTAGTGTATAATCACCTGAAACTAAGAATCGTGTTTTCGTTTGCTTAAAATGAGCCATTTATATCTACATACGGAGCAGGTCTCTCCCACAGAGTCCGCCGTGTTGCACCGCCATGTTTCTACAGTAGCCCAGAATGGACAAACCTCACACAGGCTCTAGAGAGGGCCATTCGCATTTTCACGTCGGCCACCTACACGCTTGGCACCCGGGAGAAGTTTCAGATGGCTGCAATCTGCAACCTCACCACTAGATGCCGCTAAATCCTACACACTGAACCTTAAACATAAATATTACATTGAGTGAAAGAAGTAATGTAGATTTACATTTGTGGTACACAATTTTCATTCAATGGTAGCTCAGACCGGTAATGACCGTCACAGCCATGTGATGCAGGTATTGTAATTTGTGTAATTTAGTATGCAGTATGCAGGACATACTGAGTATGTAGTATGCACTATGTTAGGATGCGAACACACATTTTAAATGCTGATGTTTAGCAGGTGTGTTCACCTTCTTATGATAAAAAACTACAGCTGAGGTTGATGAGAACGTCAATAGGCGATATTGTTGGCACAAAAACCAGAAAGACTGGTAATCAGGACCAAGGTGGCTTACTGTGTAAGGAAAGTACATGAGCTCACACACAAGGAGAGAAGAAGAGAAATAGGACAAAATACTGACATGCCATGTCGAAGGACGTGACGCTCCCACTCGAGGCTGTTGGTGAAGCAGCGGCCACAGAACTCACAGGGAAGACGCTTCTCTGCACCGCTCGGCGCAGAGCTGCTGTTGCTGCTGCTGCTGCTGCTGGGAGACGCAAGGACATCTGGGAAATAGAGTTCAATTGATTGGTCAGTCAATAATTTGTCAATAATGTTCATTTGCTACAATATTTGAAAACAATATACATGCTTATTGGTATTTATTATCAGGCATTAAGTATTCCATACATAATTATACATCAGTCACAATGTAAAAATGTATTAGAAATGAATGGTTCCTCTGTAGACCAGGGATGCTCAGTAATAGATTTTGGTAAGAAATCCACTTTTTCCTTCAGAGAGCAACCAATACCAGTCAAGTACACTCAGTGAATAATAAGGTAGAAGAATGAAATGTAAAAATCAATTCAGAAAAGTATAAGAAAAACACTACTCATGAAGAATAGCTAAACCACATTTTAAAAGCATATGCAATGGGACTTCCAATATTCTGGCAGTGTGATTGTTTTCATACTTATGGGCCCATTTATTTGGCTTAAAACGAGACACGGGAGATTTTTCACACAGATCACAATTTGATATAAAATTAATGAGAACACAACAGAAAATGGCTTTCCAGCAGATACTCATTTATAGTGTAATCCCAAAAGGCTTTGTAAAGAAATGTGTTGTGCGATAGGCTCACATGCAGCAGTTAAATAGTCTTCAGTACTTGTTCTTTCAGCAAACATCAGTGGTTCTATTTGACAATCTGAAGCAAATTGTGCTTTGGATATGGAGACTGTCCATCAACAGAGTAAGGATGACAGGCCTGTCTCCTACAAAATTACGTTCCCATACAACTAAACTGCATTCTCAAATATGTTTTGAGGGATCCGTTTTTCTCTGTCGCAGTTTTGGACACCTTGTTTGTTGTCGTATCAAAAGTTGTGAATTGATACAAAACTACTTGGTTAGGTTTATGAAAAGATCATGGTGAGGGTTAAAATAAGTACTTTTGTTACGTCACAAAACTTTTGACTTTTGGTCTCCTGGCTGAAAGTCAGTGTTTTTGAGCCTCCACGGACTATTATTAGAAACATTTTTGTAATATGTCAAAAACAAGTGTAATACAGAAGAGAATGCATCCTAAGAGTACAGTTTTGTTGTATGGGAATGTCATTTTTAGGAGATCAGGCTGAGGATGAATAAGAGTTGATACTGTGTAACGCAGGAGAGCAACAAAGATCACTTTATCTGTATTTACCTTGTAGGCCAGGCTTCTCCTCCTCCACCCCCCTGACTTCCTCTTCATCTTCTTCTTCCTCCTCCTCCTCGTCCTCCTCTTCCTCTTTGATGTTGTTCTCTATCTCTTCATCATCCATCTCTCTCTCTATGATGTTCTCCATAATCTGCATGCCTTCGTCCTCCTCCTCCTCCTCTGCAGCTACTTTACAATCTTCAACCATCGCCATGATTTCTCTGTCTTCTTCCTCCTCCGCGCTGCTCCCGTGTTCCTTTATCATCTCCAGCTGGTCCAGGTTGACGCGGCCCATCAGCTCAAAGTTTCGGATAACCTGATCAGAAACGGGAGGTATTAATCAGTTAGATAATCAATTTAATATAGGGAGCCCCAGGGATGAGTTATTTTTGTAGGGCAACCCGGAAGTTATCATCGCCCTGGGTTCCCTCAACAAAAAGCCTATGGGATATTTGCATTGGATTTTAGATCATCATAAAGTTTATGATAATTAACATGTTTTGTCTAGCAAGATAATTTCTCCATATGAACACCACTTTTATGATTTTAGGAGCATAAATGCAATCGGCAGAAGTAAAAAGCTAATGATAAACATTAGGGTGGCGTTTAATACAACCTCTGTAGTCTCATTTAGCTACTTGTTCAAAATAGAGCTTGTTTATGAAAAAAAAAACTGCCAGGGGAGGATCTAAATATGTTATTCATTGTGCCCCTAGTAGGAACAGTTTATGTTTATAAATAATTTCAACATTTAAATGGTTGCATGTTGGAAAAACGTCCAGCTTTAACCAAAGCATTTACAACTAAAATGTAGGGCTGCAACTAATGCTTATTTCCATTATCGATTAATCTAATGATTATTTTCCAGATGAATCGATTAATGGTTTGGTCTATAAAATCAGAAAATTATTCAGGAGTCAGAAAATGGTGAAAAATGTCCATCCCAGTTTCTCAAAGTCCAAGGTGATGTCTTTAAATGTATTTCAGCTCTAACTGAATGCAGTAAAATATCAGATTTATCAGTTATTTAGTGTCTAATCCTTGTGCCAAGTGAATTCCATTTTCAATTTATTTCATTTTATTTGATAGATATTAAGTTTATAGATATTAATTTGTTTATTAACTGGCCCCTAGCCTCCTGTCATTTTGTAACAGTGGCCCCCGGGCAAAGTTGAGTATCCCTACATTAGAATAAAAAAACTAAAACTACCTTTGCAAAGGTGCGCCATATTTTTCTCCCAAGCCAATCAGAGCAGACTGGGCTTTTTCAGGAGAGAGACTTAAAGAGACAGGTGCTAAAAGTGTTTCAGACAGAGCGTGAATACAGGTATACTGAGACAGACAGTGTGAGAAAAATCATGTTTTTTGAACATTATAGCATGTAAACGTGTTCTAGTCCCCTTTAAACTGCACGTCAACAATGGTCATACAAAAATTGAGGCATATATTTAAATTACCCTGATGGCAGTACAACCAATATTTTCAGGTTGCTTTTGTTGCTTTCTGGACCTTTTGTGACCTTCAGCTACACGTGACAGGACCAAAAACTCCTGCACACTGCTAATCACATGTCCTCACTTTATTTATGATGATATAATCCTCATACCTTCATCAAATAAAACTCATATAGATAAACAGCATCGGTACCATGTATGTAAACTTAGCCGGGGAAAGAGGGTGCCAGCAGTATGTTTAACATATATGGTGCCGGTGCTGTTTGTCTTTATGAATTTTCCTGATGGAGGTCTGAGGATTGTAAATAAAGTGGTGGTTGACAGTGTGTGTGATTCATTCATTTTTGGGTTCTTCCAAAGTAAGAGTTTTTGATCCAATGCACCTGCCTGTTGTGCAGTAACTTTGTAGTAATTGTGGCCTTGATCTACTATACTGTAGTACAGAACATCTTCAGTAGCGTCACTTCTTTATCAAATGATGATCTGAGTGATAAAAGTGCGTGATGATAATAATATGCACATAAAACTCCTTCAAAAATGTTGTGTTTCTTCTCTTCACAGTCCCTCATGTCAATTAAACTTAAAACAATTATTTTCTTGGATTTGCTACCTTTGACATTGTCTAAGTATGAATACATTATCTTTATTATCTGTATATGGACCATTGATCCATCATCTATAAGCACTCAGTCATATTTCAGGTAACAGGAGAGTTGGAGCTTATCCCAGCATGCACTGGGTTCAGGGATCTAGTCATATAAAGAATTGAAAAATGATAATCGGGTGCCCTTTTAAGTTTAATGTCCTCTAAACTTCTAAAATGCCATCTGCCTTCTCACATCATCTCATAAATTATCAGCATTAAGACAGACGAAAATGAGATGAGAGATGAAACCTTTTCTCTCCTGTGGAAGCTCGAACAATCTGATATGTATGCACCTGGTCATCTTATTTCACTGTATCATTCAGTAGTGACTGATATTTGTATCTGTCAAGACACATCTTAGAGTTTCATTTTGGCTTTATAAGCTTGTGTAGCAATGCTATCTCTGCTATCATGTAGCAATGCTTGTTTTAATAAATCCCCTCCATATGTTAATATTCACTTTTAAGGACTCTAAAAGTTTGAATGTAAAAATAAAAAGGGAAGAACAGAGGTGTTTTGTGGGCCAGTTTACATACTTTCATACTCCCGATTGACTTTACAGCCCACTGTAATTGGAATCTTCTAATAATTTCTCATCTATAAAATTTTACTACACATGTTCAAGCAGTTACACCACACATACAATAAATGATAGCTGCGATGGAACCATTAACCAGGGTTTCCCTATCTAAATTTAACATGGGCTGACATGTATTTTAGTTGCTGCAGGGAGATTATTTATGATTTAATGCATGTCAGTAGTAAAGATGCTCTATAAAATACTTTTCAGATCCTTTTTTAGTTATTTGATCATGTTCATGTTTTTACAATCCAGCAGCTGATTGCAGAGGATATGTTCTAAATTGGATTTAGCATAATATCTTGACAATGTGGGAATACAGACACTTGATTGGCACAAGCCTCACAATTACCTCCCATAAAGCCAGCAAAGGCCATGTAGAATTAATTGAACACTTTGTGTTGTCAGCTGTAAACATCTCATGTTACAGCCATTAAGCAGAGTGCTTATTAAAACATGTTCTTATGAGTGTACCACGTTCAATAAGACTCCGTCTGAGATAAGCCAGAAAGTCTTTAATTATATTGTAGAAATCATTTACGTAAGTATATCAATTTAAATGTAGTTACACAAAACTCCATGTGTATCATATATGGACTCCCACTGACCTTGTGCTCGAGGCGTAGATGCTCCTCTAGCTGGCTCCGTTGACTGCTGTCATAATAGCAGAGCTGGCACTGGTAGGGTTTGATCTCAGCGTGTTTCTGCAGGTGCAGCTGCAGGGCCTGGTCGCTGGAGCATGTGAAGGTGCATTTGTGGCAACGGAACACGAGGCCCTGCAGGTGGCGCGACAGCTTGGAGCGGCTGACCTCCAGCGGAGCCACGCGCTCCTCTGGTGGAGGGAGAGGAGAGAGAGCAGATTAATAATAGGCTGGAGAAAATTAAGGGAAGTAATGGGGAGAGAGAGAGATAGTCAGTCACGACGCAAAAAGAACAGAAATAAACTATGTTAAAGTGGATTTTTTTGCGGGGCTAAATTGCGAGGTATTGGATCGGTGCATATAGACGAGTGTACTCGCCGATACCAAGAGCAGCATCGGAGGCAATTCTGATACTTGTATTTGTACAACTTTTATAATATATATATATCTAGTAGACGTGACACACACGCACACACACACACACACACACA
>JAOVVB010273473.1:0-17927 GCA_028570985.1 Heterobranchus longifilis | reverse complement strand
TGACTGTTTATTTATCGCAAGTAATATCGTTATCGCAATATTCAACAACGTTATCGCACATCGCATATTTTCCTCATGTCTAGTGGCAATGTGTGCTTCACATCTTTGACATTTGAAACTATTGCTTTTTATTACCCTATTTTCTCACAGGAATTAAAAAAAAAAAAGAGTAATCATCTAAAAGCACATACTAACTTGTGGTTTTGTTTTTACACCACACTATTTGTGTGCATGCATGAGTCAGTGTATAGCAGGGACATTTTTTTAAAATTTCATTTGAAACTGTTAACATGTAAACATTAAAGTTAAATGAAACAATACTCAGTACTTTTCATTTGTCATGTATTTAATGTACACAGGAGTACACAAAAATAGGCTTTACCACGTGGTTATTTCATATAGGCTATTTATGAAATTACCAGAAAACATGCTATATCGTGATATATATTGGTATTGAGATATGAAATTACCTGTATCGGGATAGAAGATTTTGCCCATATCGCCCAGCCCTAATGTTAACCCTTTTCGTCAAACATAAAAGCAGTTTAACGGTGAACAACCAGGCATTGTATTTGCAGGTGGACGCACTTACATATTTCCAGCCCAGCGTGGTGTGACAGTTTTCACAGTAGATGTCGGCGACTGCATGAAGTCCCGTGAGCAGCAGCCTCTCCTCCGCAGGACCACAGCCGATGTTCACCCTGAAACCAAACGCAGTGTTGTCAAACAGCAGCAGCTCCTCTGTGATTCACAGAGGGCTTCACAGTAATTAAACTAGTCTCCTTACCATGAGAGACTTCTAAACAGTAAAGGACCTACTGTCCTATATCGCTTCTTTTAAGGGAAAAAAGGACTACAGTTCATGAAACCATTTAGAACAGAGCTTCACAGAAACAGATAATCTATTCAATTTAAATCTTGAAGTTAGATTAAGTGCTTGAGTTATTTCAGGGGCTCCTATTTTAGGGTCAGAGCCTGAGTAATTCTGACCCACTAACCCAGGAGGAGGGTGACTAAAGTGAATTTCAAGGTTCACTCAAGAGCAAATCAAATTATCTGTTGACAATGTGGTTTGTGCAAACATGTCTGATACTGGGAATTTGTTCTCAGAGAACCTGACTGTCGAAATGATTAAGTGATATGTTGGGAAAAACAAAGAAGATCATAGATTCGCCAACTTATTTTTGTTTTTATGAGCCACAAAAATACTTAAGAGGCCACTGATCTAATCTGAAAAGAGTTGATAACAAAGTGGGTTAAATACAAAGGAACATTTAAGGAAAGTATAAATCAATTTTAACACTAAGTGAAGTCACTTGGAGATAAAAATAAGACTGGAAACCTAAGACAGCCTCTTTTTAACTGTACATTCAATGTGCCGACCACAGCCCATAGACTGTATATAAAGACGGACAGCCTGACAGCTCCCCATAAGTGAAGCCAAAACATCTCGATCGCCCCCTTGTTGCTGGCTGCAGCAAGGGTCATAAGTCCCGCCTCCTCCATGCTAGCGGAAGGGACATGAGCCGAAATAAAAAAAATAAAAGTACACATCAGATACATTTTTCCCAAACATTGTTTCTGTAATTTTAGGTTGTTCTTATCATGCTGAGGTTTGTTAAAGTGTTCATTTTTCAGATAAGTTTAGTTTTAATTAGTTATTTGATGCCATAAAAAAAAATGGGGTGAAACGCCATGATTAACATCCGTGAATGACTTGCGATTGGTCGCGGGGGTGTATGGGCGGGACTTTGATGCCGCCCGGTTGCTACTGCGCAGACTCTGGTTGCAAAATTACAAGATGGCGGCACCCGTATCCAGGATATTTTGCCTTCACTTTTGTACAGTGGGAGGAAGTGGACATGCATTGTCTATCTTTATATACAGTCTATGGTGTGTAGTAATATACACAGTATATATATATATATATATAAAAAAAGAAAGAGAAAAAATAATAACCAAGGGATGATATGATAAACACTAACAAAAGTTGCAATCACAAAGATAAATACATTTACAACTGGTTAAATCTGTCATTAGACCCATGAATAAGGTGTAGTAATATTTAAAATAAAAATACTCACACAGAGTTGAAGAGGTAGGCTCGGCCCTGACTGCCTTGGAAAGACTAAGAGGCATGAAGGAAAAAATGAAATAAGAGGCAAAAATTGCTACATGAGTCCACTTGACATATGGATCAAACACAACATGATATCAATTGTATTCATTATTTTTTATGATTATTATTTCCAAAATGACTTCTAACTTTGAGAGATCTATTATATGTTTTATGCCAGTCCAGTTTTTCCAGTTTTGCTACTTTGTAAACTATGTACGAGCCGTGAGGCGGTGTCATGAGCAACCTGAAATGATTATTAACAACAAAAGAGTGGCAGCATTAGCCAGCGTGCTGACCTTGGAGATGAGATCGTCATGGTTGGCCAGGTGGGCGCGGCAGTGCACACAGCTGTAGCGACGGTGGCAGGAGTCCAGGTAAGCCTGGAACGTCTTGGCCTTTGTCAGCTTCACCATGTCTGAGCAGGGAGCAGGATGCTCGTTTGTTTTTGTTCATGCGTTAGTGATGCAGACACAAGCTATGACCCACACCCAGTTAACTATATATGAATTAACGATTTTCATTTTGATTCAAATTTACTCCTACGGGTGAAGAATGAATGGATTGATTTGAATTATTGTGTAATACATGAATAACTTGCTTGGTTTACAAGACTTCATTATTGACAAAAAGATACTAAATAAATAATACTAAACAAATAAACCATCCTGACATTTTTTAATAAGCTTTAGAAACAAAAGCAGCCAATGTCTAAGAATTAAAATTAAACAACCATTCCATTTTGTCATCGTCAGTACACCAAAACATTTCTGGGTTTTGAATAAACATTTAATTAAATATAGATATTCTTAACTCAACATAATAAGGACAATACAAAAGAAAATGAGATTCATTCAAGAAGTGGAAGCCATGAGACACAGACAGGTCTTCAGCTTTTAACACATCTGATAATAGCAATACAATACAACAACTAGCAATACAGATAACTACAGTTTGACACTTTATTGTTTAATTAAAAACTACAAAGTCAGGAAGGATGAGAAGTTAGGAATGACAGTAAATTAATGACATGACATTCAAAATGTTGACTTCCTAAGTCACAATTATAAGGTGCGACTTACTACTTCATGACTTTGACTTAGCATCTCATAATTTAGACTTTATCTAACAGTGCTATAAAATGCTATGCTATGATGTAGGGGTGTCACGATTCTCCATTTAAGGTCACAATTTGATTAAATTCTTGATTACATTTTTTTTTCTTGGAGTCTTGATTCGTAATGATCAAGAGATCATTGATTTTATGCCCTGACAGCTGTCATTTACATTTACCACACAAAGGCCATATGGTCAAATTTAAATAATTTATTTAAATCACTGATCTTGCTTTTGATTTCAATAACTGAAATTGAGACACCCCTACTATGATGCATAATATTGCTTTTCTTATTTAGTTTATTTATTTACTAAATGCATCTTACTTTTATTGTTATGTATGTTCTATATGTTTGTGATTTTTGAGCAATCTCTGGCACAATAATTTCTTTCAGGGTTAATAAAGTTGTATCTTATCGTATCTAGCTATGAAACAGTCAAAAACTATTTCATAGCATTATGGTTAACAATTATTAGCCTATTTTTTATTTTTTGTCATGTCATTTATTCTTTATTTTCCTGACAGAAATTCAATTAAATTCAAAAAACTTTATTTGTCCCCAGGGGGCTTCTACAGAACTGCACAGATTAATCTATAGTGAATCAGAATCAGCTTTATTGGCCAAGTATGTGTGTACACATAAGAAATGTGTACTCTAGTTTTTAAGTTGCTCTCATGTACTTATGCACAGTTCCAAGAACAAGTTACAGGAAGATAGAAATAGGCACACTGCTAAAAACAATGACAAAGCTGAACAAAGGTAGGTAAAGAAAATAAACACAGGACTATAATGTACATACAAGTAGGTGCAAAGAATAGGTCCATGTGAGAAAAAAACAGAGGTGGAATGTAACTAAGTACATTTACTCAAGTACTTTACTTACTTAGTACAATTTTGAGGTACTTGTACTTTACTTGAATATTTCCATTTTGTGCTACTTTCTACTTCTACTCCACTACATCTCAGAGGGAAACATTGTACGTTTTACTCCACTACAATTATGTGAGAGCTTTAGTTACTAATTACTTTACAAATTAATATTTTTTGCATACAAAACATACAGTCGATGTTATTTGTTATTCCCAGCAGTATATAAACTAATTAAACTGAGCTCCACCTTTACCAACTTTAAAGTGATGAACACGTTAATGCATTACTAATTATAATCCAATATGATTCTGAAATGGGACCATTCTGCATAATGAGTAGTTTTACTTTTGGTACTTGAGTACATTTTGGTGCTAATACTTTTATACTTTTACGTCAATAACATTTTGAATGCAGGACTTGTAACAGAGTATTTCTACACTGTGGTATTGGTGCATATAGTCAAAATATAATTTGACAAAGCATGTACTGTCATAAACGAACAAACACTAGTTAAGACTAATGCTGGCAGGCAGATTAGGAGGACACAGGTTACGAGGCAGCTTGCTTCCTGGTTAATAATAGTTTGCACAAACAATCCTCGACTCAGATGCCATCAGTTAATCCAAATTCACCTGCAACGTGTGCTGCGCTATTTCTGCACTGCCCAACACTGGTGGCCGTCTGTCAGTCGGTGAATAAGGACACAAACGGCCTGATACATCTGTCAGCTGCAGAATAAATCGGCCACTAGCCACCTAGCTTGCGTGCTAGCTAGCAGGCTAGCACAACACAGCGCTACAGCAGCTAACAGCAGCTCAGATGCGCATAACTGCAGGATGTCTGTCGACTCACCTGATATTACCGAAGCTCCTCACGGTCTACGCAGCGGGCCAATGTGACTGACAGCTGAAAAGCATCAAATTAAATCAGTTTTTATGTGGTCGTCTCGGTCCAACAGTCGACCACGCGCGGACGGCTCGGACAATAAAGACAGCCTCTGGTTGTTGCAGCGGAGCCCGTTTACCCGCGTCTCTTCTTTGAATATAAAGCCGTTGTCAAAGTTCCTCCGTGGCCTTCGTTATTAAAACAGGAGCTGGAATCCGACAATGTTGGCAGGCTGACAGGATGACAGTGCGGCGGCCCCGGCGGGAGAAATATGTGGTTTGTTTATGAAAACACGCAGAGGAGGAAGTCTGAAGAGTGCAAAACAAATCCCTGTCGACCAATCAGAAGCCGCGGGTGACGTCTAGAATGTGGGTCAACCAATCAGATTGGACTTCACATGAGCCCTTTATATGGCTATCAGTTGATTGTTGGTACAGTCTCATAAATGTTGTTAGAGGGTTATTATCATATCCTGCTGCTGGATTTGGGATAAAAATTCCTTCAGACTGGCTGCAAACTGATCAAATGACTCACTGTAAGGAAGTATTTGCTGTTATGTGACAAGATTCAGGGAACCTTTGATATCTTTGGACAGAAATGATGGGGAGGTGGTTTGCATTGTTTCTTGATTTATTTGCATTACTGTGGACTGTAACTAGTACGTTTACTCAAGTACTATACTTAAGTACAGATTTGAGGTACTTGTACTTTACTTTACTAGTATTTCCATTTTATTCTACTTTACTTCTACTCCACTATATCAGAGGGAAATATTGTACTTCAATTTTTATTTTTATTTTAAAGCTTTAGTTACTAGTTACTTTGGAGATTCAGATTATTAATCCAAAAATGTCAAATTAATTTAAGACGTGATGATATGTTATTACAGGTTAAACCCACCAGTATAATAATTAGTAATTAATAATGCAGTAAGTAATTAATAATTAATAATAATTTAAATAAACTCCAACTTTACCATCTGCAGCATTAAAGCGATGAACACATTAATGCATTAATAATTATAATCAAATAATATAATATATTCTATTTGCATAATGAGTACTTTTACTTTGGGTACTTTAAGTATATTTTTATGCTGATGTTTTTGTACTTTTAGTTGAGTAAGGTTTTGAATGCAAGACTTTTACTTGTGAGTATCTTTACACAGTAGTATTGCTACTTTCACTAAAGTAAAAGATCAGAGTACTTCTTCCATCACTGGCGTTGTGTTTGCTTAAATGTGTATATGTTGTATGCAGGACTGAAGCCAGGAGATCCAAATCACCCGCAGCACAGCACCAACAATCCTAAGACATTTTACTAACATCTAAACTAATTCTGCAAAAAAGAGAATAAATCAAACATTTCACATTTAATGAATGAATGTATTATTAATTTAACTGTTCAATTGCATTTCCTGTAAATGTTTCCTCCAACACAATGGTCTAAATGTTGTTTGAAAAGCAGGGCTGTTAATGATTACTTTCATTATTGATTCATCTGTTGATTATTCCCTCGATTGATCATTCGGTCTGTAAAATGCCAGAAAATAGTGAAAAAGCTCCATCACAAATTTGTGATGTCTTCATGTCTTGTTTTTCCTGACCAAGAGTCCAAAACCCAAATATATTCATTTATAATAATAGAAAATTAAGACAAACAACAAACATACACATTTGAAGTTTAGCCATTTTTGCTTGTAGAGGCGATTTAAACAATGTATCGATTAACACAAATGTTGCAGATTTATTTTTCTGTCAGTTAATTAATCGATTAATTGCTAAAAGTTTCAGCTTTGTTGAAAAGCCTTCCCTATACGTTTTTTTCCCTTAAAAACACAACACTATTTAGTCCCAACATGTAATATGTGAATCCATTATGTCAATAAACAATGCCCTCTGTGTCTTCAGTCGTAGCTACAGCCCTGCAGGTTGTGATCATGAGAGCCTTATTTCTCTGCTGGGTCACTTATTCAAACCTTTGCATGCATACTGTATTAAAGACCTGAGTCTACTCTGCACTGATCTACTTATATTCCATTAACCCACTTGTCACACTGCAAAGCACAGCCAAGCAGGTCAGAAAAATACAGCCTTTGTTTCATCAACAGACTGGCTGATTATTATCACAGCGCTGTGGCCGGACTTTGACCGTAGCCTGGGAAAACAAGGACCAGGTGAGACTAACTGCACATGTAAACCCTCCATTTATATGTGCCTGTATATCGATGACTGGCTGTATTAAACACAGATGCACAACAGATCCTAGATACTACATTAATAACACTGTACTCACCTATATGGATATATTTGTAGTACCAATAAGTGTGCTTTTTCTTTGCTTTCATTTCTACACCCCATGTTTGTGTTCTTTTCTTATATCTTAGATCTTAATACAACTAAAAGAATATAAAAGCATTTATTTCTAAAGTCCAGCACTTATTCAGATCAATCAAATAATGTCAGAAAATAACACCAGACAGTCAAAACAAAGTCACGTTTACTCTCTTATCATGATAAAGGGGCTGCAGGTGATAAGGTCCAGCTGGTTAAATATTCACTCCAACTGCAAACACTTCTGCACCGTCCTAGCACCGCTTTTTTCACAAACTGACAACTGAAATAAAACTAAAACCCAGACAACCAATAAACCACCAAAATCTAACTACCAATCTACCAGCCAGCTACTGTCTTATTTCACTCACCAACACAGATTACATTCTGGGTCACAGACTCCAAAAGGTGATTCCTTCAATAATCCACCCAGATCAAATGTACTAAACTATAGACTTCAGACTGTTCAGTGTAAAGCATTATTAACCTCCCCAACAGACAGAAACCATCACAGTGTTCCTTGAGGCAGAAAAGGCTTTTGATAAAGGTAAATTAGACATTTTGATTTGCCTTATTAGAGAAATTTGGCTTTGGACAATCCTCAAAATGTCCCATTAGTCTATAAACTGGACCAAATCCACTATATCCTCCCACTTGCAGATCATTTTAATTTTAATTTTATCAACAGCGAGTAAGGATTAAGATTAAAGAGTTGAATGAATGATGTTCCCGTGTTTAATAGTTCGACCAACAACTCGACCAAATCTACTTTTTTAAAAGATTATTTTGGGGCTTTTTTTTGCCTTTATTGACAGTACAGATGAAGGTAGACAGGGAAGGGGTGAGAGAGAGAGAGAGAGAGAGAGAGAGAGAGAGGGGACGACATGCAGCAAAGGACCATGAGTGGGAGTTGAACCCGCAGCCGATGCTGCAGCGAAGACTTTAGCCTCTGTATATGGGGCGGGTGCTCTACCACTGAGCCACCAGCACGCCTCTTAATGCGACCAAATCTTGTCACAGTGGAAGAAATGGGTCTCACACTGTTTGTATTTACTTCTCTTTCACAGTCTTTACTTTACACAATTAATGAAAAAAGTAATAATTGTTGTCACGTGACGGTGTGTTTGGGGTCAATCCTGACTTCTGGTTCTGCAGAGGTAGCTTGATAGAAGAGAAGGGTAGTCACTCATCACCCCTGTGGCCCCGACTTCAAATGCAGCCTTTATGTCTTCATCTTCATTGCACACAAACAAATGCACCTGCAAATACAGATATATTAGTCAGCCGTAGGCTAATGATCTGTTCGGGCTCCTGGAAACAAAAAAAAACAGCTAAACAAACACGCTTAAAATGCTTTTATCACCTTCTCAAACAAATAGGGAGCAAAGCCGATGTCAACAAAACAAAGGTCATCCTTCCTGCAGGTTTGAGCTACAAGTTATGCAACTTGACCAACGATAAAACTCAAACCCCATAAATTTGGAGGCTAGCAGTTGTCTCAGATGTGACAGCCAGAATAAAGCAGACATCAGCATATAGTGAGACCTAGGAGCATCATAGAGCACTTGTTCAGACTGCAGTGTAGACAAATAACTGATATCAATGCCATGGCAACAGCACTGTGATATTCTTCAGTGTCAGAAATATACAGTGTACTGTATAGGGCTGCAACTAACGATTATTTTCATTATCGATTAAAATGTGGATTATTTTCTCGATTAATCTTTGGGTCTATAAAAATATCAGAAAAATGTTTATCCCAGTTTTCCCAGTTTTCAGAAATGTATTTTAGTGTTTTGTTCAGCTGTAAAATAAGAGTTTGTGCTGCAACCATATGCTGGTGTTATGAATTAAAGAGAGACCATGTTAACTGGCGACTTTCAGCAGAAATTCAGATCAAACGGTCAAACTAGGCAGTGCTGATCAAATACAAATCAAGATTCTGTTACTACGCTGACTATTTCTCACCTAAAATGTTTTCAGAAACATGTTTTAGTGTAGTATTAAGCTGTAATTTGAAACTGTTTGTGACTAGGTCGTCTATCCAATTGTCCAGATGCATTTTGGTCTGCGCCGTTGATAACGCCCCTTGGAAATATAAAATAAACTGAGAGGTCTCTTCTGGAGGAAATCTCATCCCTCTGTTTTTATGTGCATGATGATGAGGGGAAGAGCTTTTCTTAGTCTCTACCTCAGAATTACTCACAAGCGTTGCGATGCGTTGAGGCCCTCAGCAGCTGACGAGGCTGCGACATATGACTTAAAATTGCTTCATGCTCAAACTATTCAGTGACCACTTGAGGATGGGGGTGACCTCATCCCAGCAGAGATTACTCACATCAGGAGTGAGGTGATGCATCCAAGAGACTCACAGTGTGTGAGCGTTTGTCTCGGCTGAAATACTGAAATGTGATGTGCATTAAACCTTTAAGTGCTTTGGTTAAATGAAGTCCTACAGCTGATGCTGCAGTAACAAGAAAACAAAATCTGCTTTTCCTTCTCGTTTCTGCATCCAGGAATTATGATTTGAGGTTTTTCCTTTCACTGAACCATGACTAAATCTTCAGATTTAGGAAGCTTAATACAATTTACAGTTAAGTTTTCACACTATTGTGGCTTAGCAGAGTTTTGATGAGCCAACATTTGATTGATAATTGGATGAGGATCTCTGGTTCAACACCAGGAAGTACAAGTCAGATTTTAAATTCTATTCTTACAAGTTGGAAAAAGTCTAAGTCTGATCTAAATTGTTTTCTTTCCTGTGTGTATGACTTAGCAACGGGTAAAAACAAAAAAGTTTTGCCAGGATCATTTTTCTAAGTTACTTTTTTCTCTCCCTTTTTTAAAATTGTAATTTTATTTAACATCTGTAAAATAAAATGAAGGTGAAAGTGTTTGTTGTTGTAATACTTATTTCGGCCACAAGAGGCTGAAGTGCACCACGGCCCCATGTTCTAAATAGGATTAAAATGCCAGATTAGCACCTATTAAAATACATTTCTAGCCAAAAGAAAGTCATGACAGTAAAGTTACATGACTTGCTACAGGCTGTTCAAATTTACTGGTCGTAGTAATTGCCATGAAATGCAATGCACTGTAATTCGTACACAACCCAGGTAATTGTGTGTCGTGTGGCCCAGCTTATTAGGTGCCATTGATGTTTTATTTGTAGACGGCGCCCTCCAGTGGCCTCACTCATCATGACGGGAGTAAACCACTAATACGTTTATTTGGGAAGTGAGGCGATGTGATATAAAAGACAAAAAGGGCGTTTAGAGCGGGTGGGAGGGGAGGACTTTCACCCAGAGAGCGGTGTTCGTGTCCCGTTTGAAACTAAAAGTCAACGTTGTTATTTTTAACCTCCGTTAGTTAGTTATGTGACGTCCTACATCACCACGAAACTGCATCCAGTATTTTTTGTTGTGTTTTTTTTTTTGTGACAGCTTTATTTATAACACGGAAGTAGGGATTTTAATCCAATCCCAGTTTTTTTTACGAACCGTACCAAGTCGTTTTATTGCCTAAGCCTACTGAAGTAGCCCAGTTTCACAACGTTAATCACGTGTTTAAAACTGTGACCGTCATTTGTTTAAAACGGGCGGAAAATGGCAAATACAATGTCGGTCATAAGTCGTAAGATATAATATGAACTGTTGTGCATACATGAGAATGCATTTCTTGCTAACACACAATATATGGACCTTGTGTTTAGAGTGCATGGGGAAAGTAAAATGCTTTTTTAATTCAAAATGCTTTTAATCCTATTTAGAACACGGGGTAGTGGTGCACTTCAGCATCTTGTGGCCAAAATGGGTATTACAACAACAAACACTTAGAAAAATACCCTGACCAATCCTTGAAATTAGAAAGATTATCCAGGCCAAATAACGACTTTATTCTCATAAAAGATTACGACTTTATTCTCGTAAAATTACGACTTTATTCTCCTAAAATTACGACTTTATTCTCATAAAATTACAACTTTATTCTCGTAAATTTACAACTTTATTCTCAAAGTCTCCAAATTTTATTATTTTTTTTATCAATGTGGCCCTAATAAAATGGATCACCAGAACTTTTTTTCTAACTTGCCTCTGAGGGCTTCCATATTTCTTATCTAAACATTTTATATTTTGCGGCTCTTGTTTTCTGTGCCTTCCTGTGATGCACCTAAACACAGTAAACTTGTGCTTTTAGCTACGTATGTGGTTTCATACCTGAATTCCACGAGCTGCAAGGTGTTTAAAAAGACTCTTCCTCATTGTTACTCTGGAATGACAGCATAAAGGAGTCATCAGTTTCCACAAACAGCAGCAAAACACAATCCACAAGTTGATCTTGCTGCTATATAAACTGCATTATTGTACCCCCCAAAAATGTTGTAATTCTGCATAAAAGCATCACCCCATGTGCTGTGGGTGTAATGTTCTCAGTAACGCTGTAAGCTGTTTTTGATAATGGCTCTCTCATGACCATTTTATATTTCTACATCAAAACAAGATCGTAAGGAAGGCTGCAGCGGAAACTTCACTCACTTTTCTAACAAAGAGATGACCAGCGTGTTCCTCAGGATGCGCTTCTTAGGAATGAACGTCCTTCAGCACACAGAGAGAGAAACAAACAATAGACACATCTGTACTGTGACACATTTATCTTGCACCAAACATAAGATTAGAGAAGAATAGCAGAAAATAAAATCATGAGTGTACAGGGTGGCCTGCAGCCAAAATAACTAAAACCTCAGATGAACACGTGGGATGCAGCTGTAACACAGAGCATAGACATAAAGACAGCTGAATGCATTACTTTTTGTCGGTTTAAAACTAATGTTAAAACACAGTCATGTTGTCATTAAGGTCTGATAATGTCTCTCTGAATGTATACACACTGGTGTATTTATAAATGTTATGTGGAATTATCATTTTTATATTGTGCATTATATCCACGCCCAGGGACAACAGATGGAAATTAGCATTATGCTATATCTAGTGCAATATATCTATTGTACACTGTCCCTGTTTTAAAGAGCCCCTCTTGTGAAAATATAATTTTTAGATGTTGTTTTTTGGTGTTTTTTTTATGTGTTACAAGACATATCATGAGTGAAATGAGCAGTCACCACCATGGCTGGGAATTTCTATTTTGAAACTGCAGTGTGCCAACAACAGTCTCAAAAATCCTGCAGGTTTTATGACATCATATGTACCAAGGAACCAATCAAATCACTTGTGGCCACACAAGTGATTTGATTGGTGATTTGTCAGGGCTTGAGGCCAGATCCAGAATTTCTTAATGAGGGAGAAGAGTTCATGCTTCCAGCCCCTTTTCAGATTCTCTTTTTTACTTTTTTTGTGGGAAAACGATGTTAAACAAAATATTAATCATAGCAGAGTATATTTGTATACTTTAAAATCTGTCGGAGGGAGATCTTTAAAATGGATAAAATGAAAGGAAACTGTGGTGTAGTCTGAGCAGAGATGAAGAACAAGTTCCCTCTGTTTATGAACAGCTTTGTGGCCTTTAACAGGGCGGATCTTGCTGTATAATAACACATGCATGAACACACACATGGACTCAACATGCAGAGACACACACTCTTGCAGCGGCCTCACCTGTTGATGATGCGCGGCAGGTAGAACTGCAGTAAACTCTCTCCCAGCGGCACGAAGGGCAGCAGGCCGCTGTAGAAGAGGAGCAGGAGCAGCACACCTCGGCTCACGGTGAAACTGTACGGCATGGAGCCGTTCTACCAGGACGCAGAGAGACACAGAGACAGTTTCACCTCTTTAGATCAAGCAACAACAATATTATATGTGGTATTGGCTGTGAATTGAGAGTAAAATGCTGCACAAGTGACTTTGTCTCCCCCAGGTGGTGTATGTACCGTTGTGCGGCATTCCTTCATGATGCTGGAGTTCACAGAGGCCCAGACTGTGATCTCCTCTCTGTTGTAGTTTCTAACCAAGTCTGACACCTGCACACGGACAAGACACGGTCACACATGAAGGACATATTTGGGTGATGTATTTTTTTTGTAGACCAACCAGGAAGTTAGCGTCACCATGGGTTCCCTCGTCAATAAGCCTATGGGATTTTTCTGTTGGATTTTGGAACAGAAAATAAGCTCTGTAGTGAACACTAGTTTATGATACTTACACTTTTTGTCGAGCAAGATAATCTCTCCATATGAACACCACTTTTATGATTTTTGAAGCGGAAATGCCATCGCCAGAAGTAAAAAGCTAATGTTAGGCTATAAACGAACTACACCAACAGTTCATTTCGTGGTCCACGTCATCGTCGCCACTACTAAACTGACGTTTAATGTCCTTAATGGCCTTTTTAAAAACACATAAAAGCTAAGTACTTCCCTAATAATTATATTAGTAGATAATGATGAGTTACTAGAGAACAGAGATTGTGTATTAATGAATCATTAAGTAATGATTAGTTAAAGACCACTTTCTTCATGAGTCGTTCCTGATTAACTACTAGCGATTCATTAATTACTAATTACTTAAACATTAGTTACTGCGTTTGTGTCCCCCCCCCCCCCCAAGTAAAGTGATACATAATACTGAATATTTAATAAGTAGTAAATCCCTCATTAATTCAACATTATTTAATGATTACTTACCATTTTTGTGTCCCTTGTGCTTTTTAACTTATCATTATCTAGGCTACTAGTCCTCCATTAGGAATTATTAATGATTCATCAATTATCAAGTCACTCCTGTACCGTATTTGTAAAGTGCTACTAGAAATGTGAAGGCGGTAAAGGAATAATGAGATATATATGAAGGTGCATCAGCCTACATTTTGAAGTAAAAAACAAAAAAAGGCAGAATGTACTGTCTTCAAAAGAGATGACTTTTAAATGTTGATGTTTTCAAGCAATATGAAGTCTAAACCGCAGGCAAATTCCTCATGAAAATAAGCACAAAAAAACAGACAAACAATGACTGTAATTTAAATCTCATCATCAGGGATAACCTTGACATTTGACTCAGGCATGTGCACAGAAGTGCCCTTTTTGAGAGACATTTTTTATTCATTTCTTTTTCTAATGTTATATTTTAGTTTTTTCAATGTGGCCCATGGCATCAATTCTCAATTAAACGTGTGTAATAATACTAATGCTAATAATGTTGACGCAGCTGTCACACAAACACCAAAATGTCTGTGCACGCCACTGCTTTGACTGATAGTTGCTGAGCATCACAAAAGCATGAACACTGTTTCATATTTTGGAGTTTCTTTCATATCATTGTGCTGAAACTGTGAGAGTTGTAGGTGTTTTTGTTTTTAGGCGTACTGTACCTTTTCTATCAGCTGGTTGTTGTGCTCTTTGATCTCAATGCTGACGGGCGTCTCAGGGAACTTCCTGAACACATCCTCCAGCAGGGCGAACTTCCTGTCTGCACCGCTGCTGTAGCGACCTGGAGGAAGGAGGGGTGAAAATAAAGGTTACAAAACACACGCACACACACACACACACACACCACACACACAGTCCTGCTGACCTACTTCTTCAGTGAAAGGCTTTTTGTTAATGATTGAGAATTAGAGAATGAGACGAGGAGCTCACCTGCATAAAATGTCACCTCCAGTCTCTCTTTGTACAGAGGCAAATCCTAAAAGAGTTGATAAGCAGATGTTTGGTGGCATTAAAAGTTACATTATTATGATATTGATTGTGATTACCATTAGTGACCATCGTGGGATATTCTTGGTGTAATGTAGTGGAGTTGCTGCATAATCAAACATTCACTTGAAGGTAATCTTTAATGAACATTTATTTTCTGAGGAAAACTCAGGTGGATATAAATAGCATAACCCTCATAGATCACAGTGAATGTAAATTATTTAAACACATCTTTCTTCAGCACGCACTACTGTCTGTGCTTGTTATTATTGTTGACTTGGCAGTGTGTAGCAGGTTTTTGTGTGTTTTAATCTACTATAACACATGATGGAAGTCAGGTCAGTGGACTGTAGCTCACAGCAGCATTAAGGCAAAAACAATTTTGAGATTTGGGGCTATTTTGCTTCCTTGTCTTCTTTTAGACTAGTGGGAAAAAACATCCAAAATACACATTCAGGTGTTTATTTTACTACACCATGTCTATTTGCGTCTGTAGATTTCTCCTAATTTCACTAAAAGTTTGTGATTAGATAATGCCTCATTTGCATATTTAAACATAACATTTCAGAAAAATTGTAATACAAAAAATAATTGTCTTAATTTAAGTATTCAACTGGGGAAGTTTGTTTGTTTTTTAACCCTATTTACCTGTAGTGTTTTGCAAAATGTATGGAATTTGCTGAAACTTTAAAGGCCGTTTTCTCAAAATTAGTTTTTTCTCAGAGCCAGAAATCTCCAATTCAGCAGCACTTACATACACCAAAGTTTCCAGTTTCAGTCCTATCTTTAGTCTGAAGGCTTTTACAGAAGGGTATCATTGATAGCCTGATTGATAGAACATTTTATTCCTAAAATCATGTCAAAAATAGTGTTTTCTGATTCATGGAGTAATAAAAAGATATCCAAAATACCCTCTGTAAAACGTTTGACACTAATAAGTCAACAAAATGAAACCATTTTTTGTACCTGCATAGCTTTATCCAATGTTCAGATTTCTGTTCTGTAAATGTGTGCAAATTAGCACATAATTGCATATTTAAACAACATTTTAGAAAAATACAACTAGGGAAGTTTGATGGAGATATCTATTAGTTAAAATGTTGAGGTTAGTTGGCAAACTGCACTGAAAACACACACTGAAGTAAAAGAATTTAGAAATCTGCTGCTGAGTGAGATGTGGCTCCAAGGCATCGTGGGTAAGTTTAAAGTCTGTATTTGGCTTTGCATGCAGCTGTTTTGCACACGGTGAGAATCTCATCCTCTTGTTTTGTGTAACAAAGCCCTTCCATGCCAACATGGTGGGCTAAAAAAAACCTAAACCATAAAACCAGCTTGAGCTTCTGTCTCAGCATGACCTTGTGACCTTAGTCCTCTCCTAAACAACAGTCCTGTACGACCCGTCCTCCCACCTGTAGATTGAGCGAGGAGGTGGTGACATCGTGGCCGGTCTGCCTCAGCAGATTCTCATCGTGTGACACCACCACATGTCCGTCACGTGTCAGGTGACAGTCCATCTCCAGCATCTGCGTGCCCTGCTCCACCGCACTGCAGACAGACGTACAGAGTGCAGTTACGTGCAGTTTTATTCACTTCTGCTCTTCCAGGTGTGAGCCAAAATGAGCCAATCTCTGAAAATGTTGTACAAGAAAATGTCCCATCCTCAAAGACCGGTGGTAATAAAACAATCATAAACAATTCATGCAGCAAACAAAGAACCATGTTACATATTTACTGTTCTTTCATGAAGCACAAATCTTGCACACATTTTGCACAGTACATCATTGAATGCATCTTTAGGCAGCCCAGACATCCAGCATCTTTGATATCTTAAAGATCCCATACTGTAAAAGTGAGATTTTCATGTCTTTTTTTTATTATAAAGTAGGTCTAGGTGCTATATAAATACTGTGAAAGTATCAAAATGCTCAATCCACAGAGAAATGCACACAGCCTGTATTCAGAATCATGTAAATATAAAAAAAATGTCTTCCTTTCACAGAAAGAGACCTAGTTACGAGCGTTACAGTACATAGCATTTGTATAATGGTTATTGTGACCCTCCAAACTCTGTGCATCTTATATGATGTCATATAAACACCATGATATGATTTAGTGAGTGTGAGAAGTTCTGAGATTTAGGTCACCACCAAACTACAGAGAGGTGTGATTGTTGGTGAATTTCTGCCTTTGCCCTTCATTAAAATAACTTCATGTTTTCATGTACGACTGACAGGAGACAGAAGATCACAGTGAACAACTGTAAAGAAGAAAAAGAAAGACATAATTTATTTGTGAGCTGGACACTAGTGTACCTCTATGTTGATCTGTGGTGATTTGATGTTGAACTCCTGCGTAGCCAGGACCCTTTCTTCAGTCCTCACGTCCTTTATCACCACCGCCACGTTCACAATGTCATCGCCTGCCACGACTGACTCGTACTCAGAGGGAGGGATGGTGTGACTGAGTGTCAGAACTGCAGACAATGTAGGGAAAAATCAACACGAGAGACACAACGGAAATAGAAGTTGCAAATAACCCCTTGTGTTGGTTTCATTGATCAAGCAGTAATATAACTGTGACCAAGCCAGGGTGTTCTAAAAATCAAATACTATAAAATAAGTTAATCCAGAAATAGTACCAGAGACTGTACACATTAACCGTTTTTCCACTGCCATGCCAAATGCGGGCGTGCCTAGGCTAATTAAGTTTCCATTGTAACTTCCACTCTTAGCTCGTGCCTCGGGGGGGGGGATGGGCCAAGCAGGGCTAACCGTGGCCTGAGGCAGTTACCTGAGTTTGGGTGGAGAGACAGGTGCAGCAGGTCATTTCGGCAGCCCAATAGTCTGAAAAATGTCCCAATGGACCAAAAGCTCAATAGTCCAATGACTTGTTATCCCGAAAACAAAAACCCACTGCTCCAAAGTCCTATTGCTCCGAAAATGCACATTTTAAATGTCTGA
>JAOVVB010273466.1:0-17928 GCA_028570985.1 Heterobranchus longifilis | reverse complement strand
GAGAGAGAGAGAGTGAGTGTGTGTGTGTGTGTGTGTGTGTATGAGAGAGAGAGAGAGAGTATGTGTGAGAGAGAGAGAGAGGGAGAGAGATAAAGAGAGAGAGAGAGAGAGAGAGAGAGAGGGGTACACAGACACAAGAAGACTTTGCATCCACATTTCCATGCATCTAACATTAAAATTAAAGCATTTATCTCAGCACGATGCAGCGGCTCACCCAAACTGTCCAGAAAGTCCTCTCCATCCTGGAGGTGGGACTGTCGGGGTCCATCTCCAAACTTCCTCCTCGTTGACTCTCTGACCATCTGACTTAATCTCCTCTGGACAAATCGCACCAGCCTGGCAGTTTAATCCCCCTGAAACTGACAGTAAACTTCATCCAGACGCGACAGAAAGCAGCGAGCAGCAGGGCAGTTCCTCATACAGACGGTATGTCCGGTGAATCATTGATATGAGGAAGAGGCTCATTAACACAGCTGAGGCTCCGACGTGTTTGGCGCACAGTGTGCGGATGTGCGCAAAGCTTCTGATAAAACGTGTGCGCGATGGTTTCTGAGTTGATGTGTGGTTTTTAAATAGCTCTGGTCACCCACAGCAGGGGTTAATGCAGATTTCTCACGTTAGTCGCACTCATGGTGGAAAAACACTCATTATGACTAATTAGGACCAACTCCCCCAAAATAAACAAACCATCTAAATCTTTGCCAACATCCCTTAAAGGGGACATACTATGCTCATTTTCAGGTTCATACTTATATTTAGAGTTTCTACTAGAACATGTTTACATACTTTAATGTTAAAAAAAACATTATTTTTCTCATACTGTCTGTCTGAATATACCTGTATTCACACTCTGTCTGAAACACTCCCCTCTGTCTCTTTAAGTCCCCCTGCAGAGAAAACACAGCCTGCTCTGATTGGTCAGTGCCAATCTGTGCCAAGGCTTTTATATTGGAGGCTGGGACATCCACTGGAGCTCCGGGATACCACACATGCGCAGTGTAACAGGAACTGCGATGTTAGAGGGTCACTGCAGACACCGCTAGACATAAAGAGGATGCCCGCTCAGGTGCTCTGTGCTCTCGGCCTGACAGAACTTTTTGGATCCATGATCGTGCGCCATCTGTTGAGGCACTTTCTACCTATATATAGTTGTGACATCACAACCGTAAGGAAGTCCTGACTCTGAAGTGTCTATTTATTCAGTGTATCGTGTGCGATGTGCTTGTTGCAGTGCGTTTACATTGTATGCAATGTGTTTCTTGTAGTGTGTTTAGTTTGTGTGCAATGTGTGTCTTTTTAACTTTTATGCACCAACCAGGAGTGGTGCTGTTAATTTCGTTGTATCCTGCACAATACAAGGACAATAAAGGCTTTCTATTCTATTCTACAGCTCCTTTAAAGGCAGAGTTTCTGAATATGCGAAAACTAATTATTGAGTTGTTATTTAGCGTATAATTTTATTTCAAATATAGGTCACTTAATTTGTACAATACATACAAACTGTATGCTCATGACTGCGTAGCTGTATGTGGTTTTTATAGGCCATGTAGCCTACTATATGATATTTTGAAAACATATTGCATAAGTGTGACACAATGGTAAAAAGTACAATGTATGAAATATGTATGGACATTGCTAGAATTTTGTAGAACAAAAATACACAAACCTAATTTCATGTAAAAGGAATAAAAACAGTATTTTGGGACATGTATGTTTGCAGTTGTCAACATGTATGTATGTACTTGCTGAGTAAAGTGAGAGGAGGAAGTTGTAAACTAAACGTTTTAATAACTCAGTTGAACCACACACCACCTCCTCCGCTCAGCACAGCGAAGTGACGCGCCTGTGGTCAGAGTGCAAACAGAAAAAAAAAAACAGAAGTGTATTTTAAAATGAGAACTTATTTCAGCGGTTGACCAACAACAGACGAGAACGACAGTAACTTTGCCCGTTGACTCACTGTCACAGACGAAAACAAAATCCAAAGAAGCATCTGTTCAAAAAACTGATTTTTATTTTATTTTTCAAAGCAGATTTAGAAAACAAAAATCCACAAAACTGGATTATTATTGTAAAAGTCTTTGTACAAAAATATGAACATTTGTAAAAATCATGAAGTTGGAAATAAAAAGGATGACAGATTAAGAATATAAGGTAATAAATAAAAAGACCAAAAATGTTGGAAGCAAAAACCACATGATCAAAGACAGTTATATCCTAAAAAACTTGACTAGTACTTTATATAGAGATATATATATATATATGATATGGGCTGTATGAAACAGAGAGGCACTCTTCATGTGGAAGATGAAATTTCCTCATTGGGCTCTGAAAGAGAGGACACATGATCAAGTTGAAAAACTAAACATCAACTTCCTGTTGAGTGTCACCTTCACTTTTTTTTCCTATTTAACAAAATGACACTCGAGCAGTATGATTTCCTGGCTTTAATGAGGGTTTAGACTCTGTAGCGTGTGCATGTGCATGTATGTTTGCAGTGTCTCACCCGTCCAGGTTCGATAAACAGGAAGCTTGAGTGCGGGGTGTGTGATCTCCACGCAGACTCTCAGGCGTGCTCTCTCATTTTCTCGGGGACCCTTCCTCAGGTTGACTCTGTTGATGTGCAGCGCTCCCGGGTCGTCCTCTCTTTCTTTGTCACTGTCCTCGTCCACTTCTGACTTTGTTTCCTCGTCCCTGTCAATGTTGTTGTTCTCCCCGTCCACTTTTTCATCAATGTATTCGATTCCTTCAGTGTTGGGGTCTGTGACGGCAGCTTTAGATTCTGTAAAGTGACAGTAAAAAAAAATAAGACGGCACCAACGCTCATACGGTTTCTGTTGTGTACAGAAATAAAATCAAAAACTTTTTTTTTTATGTTTTATGCCAGAAAAAAATAGGAATACTGTATTGCCGTCTGTAATTAGGAGCCTCCATGTTGTTATTTTATAATCCTCATCAGTAAACAACACAACCTGATTGGTTGATAACTTTATAAGCAGTGTGAAAGCTTTGAAAATCAATGTTGTTCCAAAAAAATTTAAAATTACATCGCTTTTTCGCCGTGTAATATTTGCGTTCTGTGTGCCAGTACTCATAAGAAAAACACCCTACACCTTCAGCAATATACCTCTGGATGTGATGTGTGATTTTATGGTGTTTTATTTTATATCATTTTATATATTTTGGGTTTGTATGTTGCTGTGTAATTACTTGTTTTGCTGATTGTTGTGTTGAGTATTGCCTTGTCAATATATTTAAAAAAAAACTATAAATATAATTTAAAAAAAAAAAAAAGAAAGAAAGTGCTGTTACAGCCCGGCTGCAATGACGGTGCTGAGATGCCGACAGCGCAGATGCGGAAGACCCGGGAACACTGACCAATCAGAGCAGACTGGGTTTTTTCGGGAGGAGGGCTTAAAGAGACAGGCGCTAAAACTGAGCGTTTCAGACAGAGGGTGATACAGGTATATTCAGACAGACAGCATGAGGAAAATGTGATTTTTGAATATTTAAGCATGTAATCATGTTCTAGTAGAAACCTGAACAAGAGCAGAATATGTGACCTTTAAGTCATGGCTTCTGCTGTTCATCAGGTTTCCTGTAAGAGTTATTATTTCTGCTTTCTACAAGACGCAACAGCCAAAATGTCTTTGGCTGCTTATATGTCGGCAGAGAACTGAATCAGGGTTATACACTCAGTATGCAAATGAGAATAGAAAACTCACATACTTGCTGTTTTCTCTGCATCCTATGACGGCTCCTTGGGCAAAGGCTGGAAAAGAAAAGGAGAAGGTTAGCGTCGGAGGAGCAGAGGGCCAGCCTCCACTAACGTTTTGTTCAACTTTCCCTCAGCACATTGGCCGTGGACGCAGAGCGGCATATGTCCGTTTTAAAAGCACAGATGGCATGTCTTCCAATTATATCTAAGGCGAGACGATGGAAAGCTGAAGGTTATTTTGTTCTCTTCCCAGTTTTTATGACCTCTGAGGACGCCGCTTCTCTCCTCGACCAGAAAATACGAGCGAGTAATGGCCACCTCATCATCCGCGTTAACGATTGAGAGACCTTTCCTTTCTTCCATCAATGGCATGGCGCAGATAGAATTTTTTTTTTTATCACATTAGCTGTAGGGCAGGGTGATAAACAGTGTTCCACTTTGTTTCTCTGTGAACAACAACTTCTCGCCTCCTACATTCATCTTTAGGAGAAGACATGAAAACACGCTGTTTTCCTCTTGACCGGAGGAGGAAAACAGCTCCCTTGCCTTCTTAATATTGGTGAATGAGCCACTTTTGTGTAGATAATGACTCGGCTAATCATAATCAGGAAGCTAATGGTCTGTTTAGCCAATCAGAGGAGCCAAGGCGAGACGGCTGTCTGGGCAGCGCATTGGCATTCCCAGCAGCCCCTGCTCTCCTCTCCGGCAGTGCCAGGCTATCTGCGGCAGCGGGGTGGACTTGGTATTCTGCTGCCCGCCCCGGCCTGTCGTCCTGCGGTCTGTCTCTCCGTCTGCCCGACCGGCCCCGGCGCTGCTGTCGAAGAAATTCAGTCCTCTGAAGAGGCGCTGATCCATCACACCTCTCCAGCAGCATGTCATCTAAATGCTAAGTACTTCCACTGCATCTTTAAATCCAAACAAGAAAAGAAATGAGCACGGGGCGGCGAGCGGTGGGGAGGGATAAAAGCTTATAAGGGCACAATAGAATCTGCAGAGCAAACCCTTAGCTTTTTGATTACATTCATTTTCGAGGGAGAGGAAATGTGGGAGAGGAGAGGAGGAATGTGCATAAGGAACCCAGAGACCTTGTTATCCCTTCAAATGTACAAGGAAAAAGAGAAAGAATAGATATTGATACACCCGCCCCCAAAGGTTCCTTCAAAGAAAATAGTATGTTCTTTGATCCTCTCCAAAAACCATCATGAATGAACAGGGTTTCTTGCTATATGCGGACTCTGCGGGCGCATAGGACCCCCGAAGTTTCTGATTCCTCAACATTTGTTCCTAACATTTAAAATAAACATTTTAAGGAACATGCAGCATCCATCTCATTTATGCGCATTTAGGAGAAGTTATAATGCAGATTCTGTAGTCTGGCTTACTATGTGAGGCAGCCCGGAGACAGGAAGTCGACAACGGCAACAACCTCCGAGTTATCAGCCTACACGCTGAAAATGACACGTTTCAAAGATTTGGATGGTGCAGTAAGGCAGGACTGCTCTGTTCTTTCAGTGAGTGATTGTAAAGATCTACAAAGAATAATGTTTACAACATTTACATGGAGGTGTTACACTGAAATGGGTCCCCTCCCACGACACTATTTTGCAGAGGCAGCGATTGTGATTGGTTTAAGCAAATACAAACAGAGCAGGGAGTGAAAGAGCACAGTGCTGTGGAGACAGGTCTGGTCTACGCGAGACTACGGATTCTGTAAATGCTGTATGTTTTTTCTTGTTTCATTATCATTTTATTTCGGTTTAAATTGCTGGGGTCAACTTGAGATGTTTGATTTGAATTTGAGAGAAAAAAAAAGTTAAACTCCTCCTCCAGGCACCTTTTAAAGTATATAAAAAAATACTCTGCTATGATTAATATTTTGTTTAACATGGTTTTCCCACAAAAAAGTAATAAAAAAATTATAATAAATGAAAAACTCTGGGGAAGCACGTCTATTCTTCTGCCTCACTGAGAAATTCTGGATCTGGCCTCAAGCCCCGCCCACCACCGCTGCCATAGTTACGCTATGGAATGCCCCAGCCACAAGTTGATTGGTTCCTTAGTTTTGTGATGTATGAAATCCTGGCTGTCTAAATCTGGAATTTAGAGACTGCCACTGGTACGTTGCAGCCACGGTGCTCATGATAAGTCTTGTAGTAAATAAATAGTTCTTCATGGATCTAGCTTCTTTTCCTCTTAAATTGCACCAGATTGATGCATTTAAATGTTAAATGCATGATCCCGGACCACCTTAGAGAGATTTGAAATCCCTCCACCGTAGTTTCACAAAATAACAAACAACCCCAAACAACATTTTGCATCAGGCCCCCAAACAGCTAGAAATGTACCTGAGCTGCTCCTATAATAAGACCCCCCCCCACCCCCCACCCCCCACCCCCCTTCTCTCCCTGGACTCCCCGTCTCGGACTCTTTGCGATCGATTGGAAGGATTCTTGAAGTCGGAGCAGAGTGCTGAGGCGGCAGAAGCGGCTGGCACTATTAACTGCTCCTACTAATTAAAAGGGTAACAAGGTGAGTTCGGCCCCACGGGACCAACTGAGCAGGAGCCGGCTGTTTGCCTGCCATGCACACCGGTAAACAGTGCTCACCGCCTATGGTGTTTACAAGACAGGAATCCAAGGACATCGAAGACATATTCATCTCCCGCTGGCACGGGGGATGAGGGAGATTCACGGATAAGGAGAGAGAATGAAAGCGGGGAGTGCGCTAATAAGCGCTTCGCTAATTGCTTATGTTGCGGTGAAATTGAAACATTTGGACCTCGTCTCTGAGCTCGGGGTGCCCTCGTTTGATCGCCACTTGTAAACATTGAGCACTGTGCATAAATGATAAAGTTTCGCAGTTCGAATGAGGTGCACAGCCGGGATCTTTGAGAGAGTGCCAGCAGAGATTGGCAAAAATATTAAGGGATTCAATTAACTTCCTTCCTTATCATCAACACAGCATATTTTTTAGGATCAAAGTATTTTTTAAGATACAGTATGCCTCGCATTACACAAATATAATCCTCAGCCAAGGTAGCATCACAACTCCAAGAAATCTTTGTAGCCGGGAGGGAAAGCCACTGCAGGTACGGCAGACAGCATGTTTGCTCGGTGCTCAGGGGGAAACAAAGCAGAGACTGCATATTTTAAAATTCTCACCGGCAGCAGCCCACCCAGCCATTATGGAGACAGGCGCTGTGCCATCACTGCAGTAACTCAAAATCTTTCCCCGGAGTCTCTCCTAACAAGTGGACTCCTGCACAGGGCTTAGTTGGTTTCATCAACTGGAGACTCGTACAGGTCGCCGTCATTACCAGCCACTGGAGCTGCTGTTGTTATTAGGCTAACAAGCACCGCTGTAGCCTACTGAAGACCAAGAGTGGAGGCTTCATGCTTCACGAGTATGAGCCTGATGTACAAAAGCATCAGAGCAGCAGACCCAGAGCTATCTCAGTGGAACGAAAACAACATTAGTAACAAAGCATTGAGTTGTTTTTGTTGTTTTATTTCTGGAGAGGCAGGTACAACATCTATTGTTCAATATACAGAGCCTTTACTGAAGTAAAAGTAGCAATATCGTCATGTAAGAATAGTCAACAAGTCCTCCAAACCATACGACCACATAGGTCATTTGTTCCTACCCTCTAATACGACCCAAAGGAGCGTTTCCTAAATTAGCGCCCCAACTGGTCGCAGGTGATCAACACGTCCTCATCTAAACGTAACGCAGGGCCGGCCGTAGCATTTTTGGAGCCCTAGGCAAAATCTGTTCAGAACTCCTCCCCCCTCCACACCGATCTTTTTCTTCCTCCTCTGGATGTGGCTTGGTTATGATGGTAACCCTAGATTTGCGAAAACTTGCCAAACTCTCCAGAGACTCATTTCCGACGACCTATCCAAACCTTAACCATTCAAGGTCAATGCCCAACCTTAACCATCTCACAAGACTTTTACAAAGCTTGGGTTACCATCTAGACACGACCACACGGCAAAGTGTTGTGCCGTTGCTTAGTGGACGGGCGGCGCCGCATGTACGCTGCACAGGCACACGCTACACCACAAAACAGGCTCGGCAAAACCAAAAACACAATTTTTATTAAAACATGAAAAAAGCTCATATCTCAATGTATTTTCCTTCATTTATCTGTCTTGGTGGCGCGGCGCCCCCTCCACACGGTGGCGACCACCTCTACGGCCTATTCACACATACACACCTCAGCTATCAACTGTAGTGAGGACTCACAGTATGCTATAATACTCCATGCAGCAGGCCTATCATAAGTTATCAGTACATATTGATGCATCTATAATGCATGCTTTATCATAATGTTTCATTGTTGGTGGTCAGTAAAGTGTAATGCATTTTCATGCATTTAAAAGATGCTGTGCTGCATCATAAAGTGATTATTATGTAAGACGCCAAAATGTTAATAAACCATGCAGAGAATTACATTCTGCTTTAGGAATGGAAAACATATGATATATTCAAATTATGAAAAATACAAAATGCATTTTGCCAAGCTTTATTTTCACTATGGGATGAATATGTGAAGATGTGTGTGTGTGTGTGTGTGTGTGTGTGTGTGTGTGCGTGTGCGTGTACTGAGCAACACAAAGTCTTTCGGTTTAATTAAAGGCATTAATTTTTAAGGGTACTGTTCTACACTATTGAAAAGTAAAACTATTAGACTAATACCACACAGTAAGTCCTGCATTCAGTTTTTTTACTTAATGTGAAGAGTGAAAGAGAGGCATTATCAGCACAATGTACTTACATTTACATCTGTTTAAGGTGGAGCTTTCAATTCTAATATAAAGCTGGATAGTTGCATGAATAATAATGCACCATATTTAATTGTTATACTTCGTGAGTAAAATCTGAATCTGTAACATAAACAGTCCCAACTTTTCTCTCAAGTAAATGTAGTATAATGTTATTTTTAGAATAGTAATCTATAGCTGTTTGGAGCCCTTTTAGTTGGGGCCCCAGGCAGTTTCCTACCTTGCTAATGGTCAAGTCTGCCCCTGGAGTTTTCCTGTGAACCAGAGTTTAAATTTTTTTTTTTTTTTTTTTTGTAATATTGTCTGTCTGTCTGCCTGTCTGCCTGTCTGTCTGTTGTCTGTCTGTGTCTTATTGTTCTGTAATCGTCTATTATGTGTTTTGTAATTGTGAGGTTTTCAGGTTTCAGACTTTTGAGGGTTGTTCTGTGTTTTTGTAGGTACCTGCCTGACTACGGATGAAATTTAGCAATTGTGCTAAGTCCGGCACATTTACATTGATGTGTAATGCAGAAATGTTGATTAATGTGCACTGTCCAATTCAATAAATGAAAAATGAAATGAAATTTCACCGGCGTTTCTGACCGTGAGTAGACTTGGGTGTGTGATGTCATGACAGGTGTGTGATGTCATGGCAGGTGTGTGATGTAACTATGTCATGACAGGTGTGTGATGTCATGACAGGTGTGTGATGTCATGGCAGGTGTGTGATGTCATGGCAGGTGTGTGATGTCATGGCAGGTGTGTGATGTCATGGCAGGTGTGTTGCTCAGAAGTTAGCGCAGTGTCGAGTGTGAAGTTGTTTGTATGAGCGGTTCTTGAGAAAGCTGCGAGCAGTACCACAGGCTAAACATTCACCTTTCCACACAGGCAGGTTTTTGCACTACTACTGTTGCACGCTATACCGATACTAGAACCGCAATACCCTGCTGTTAAAAACAGTACAATACCACATTTTATAAGTACCGGTACTTTAAGAGTGAAAGGGTTAAGAGCTGTCTGTCTGTGTGTGTATAGGGAGGGGAGGGGGGATGTGTGTGCAGCGCTCGGAGGTCTCCCTGCATTCATCCCCGTTGATACAGCGCGAGCCTCAGCATTTTGAAACAGCATTTTGAAACAGCATATTGAACATTAATTGTGTTTCTGATCTATTAGATGCTGAGCATCGTTTCAGTATCGAGTATCGTGATACTAAACTAATTTTGGTATCTTGACAACACTGTGCACTAGTTAAAATTATATTTCACTTCGCATCACTGGTAACAGGTTATGTTTTTAAGGTGAAAACAACGGCAATGTAAATGGGACAGAAATGATAGGTAGCGGCTGGCTGCGTCGCAGGTACACGAGGAAACAGGATGCTGTCGAGCGTGTGTGAATGTGTCCGGTCCACTGACAGGCTTTCTGCATTACACAGGGTACAGAAACCCAGTGTTGAAATGTGGCCTGTGGCTCTGACAATTTCACACCAGACGACGCTCCGGAGACAAGCATTGTGCAGGGTAAAACCCACATGGCAGTTCAAAGCCTGGCAATGACAGAACTTCAAATAGCGGAGCGCGGTAAAGTGTGCTGAAAGTGACAGCAGAAGGGACCACATTCACTGGGTCTCAGACAAAGGCAACATACGCCCAGTGAAGGCAAGCTGAAAAAAGAACTCTTTCATTTAATGATGGCAGTACAAGCGGAAACAAACAAAATGTGTTGCTTTTTTATTTACGCCCTGTGAGTGAGCACAAGAGGAAACATTAGATACTGTAAATGTAATCACGAAGCTTCCTGCAGTACGTATGCTCCATAACACACCTGTGATAACATAAATGAAAGAAGGGAACGGAAAGGTGGCTTTTCTCTCTTCTCTGAACAATTCTATCAATCCGACCTATTTCAATATATTTTCTGCATCAGTCCACAAGCTATCTCCCCAAGACTGATCATCATGCCACAGCATCCGGCAAACAGATGAGCTGCAGCCAAAGGAGTGCATTTTTCTTTTCCGCGTGATAAATAGAAGATCTGTAAATGAAACCGAAATAAAGAGTATATTTGCTTATCGAGCGTAACCTCTGTGTACTCCGTCAAGTCATTTTATAAATGTACATCCAAAGGCAACGCGGACAGGCTACGATATGTTGTTCCCGAGGATCCGGAGAGAGGCTGTCAGATACAATATGACAGGAGTACCGTCCGTTCACAAACAGAAATGTGAGTGAAAGCCTGGAGGTGAGCCAGGAAAACAGAAAACATACAAGCTGGACTTGTGCCCTTTTGTCTGTATCAAAGAAAGAATGGTGGTGCAATCGAGTCATTAGATCAAGAATGAATTAAAAATAGTAGTCTCAGTTATTTGCAGATTTGTATCTCTGAACCATATGACCACATAAGTCGTTTGTTCCTTCTGACCCTCTAATACGTCCTATATTTACTAAATTAGTGCGGCAGGAAAGATGTGTTTTCCGTCCTTATACCTAAATGTAACGGTGGTGGTTTCAAACACGTCGTTAACGTTGTTAAATGGTCTCAGTTTGGTTAGGTTTAGAAAAAGACCATGATTTGGGTTGAAAACAGCACATTTGTTAAAGGTACAGTGTGTAGTTTTTAGCGGCATCTAGTGGTGAGGTTCTAGATTTAAACCGATTGAAACACTATCAGGCCCCACAAGCTACGGTGGCCTCCAGGGACAAGAAGCTAAATGAACAGATTTTGGTTGCAAACTTCTCACAAACAAAATGTTGGTGAGCGAAAACAAACACTCTGTTCTTCTATGTTTTCCGGCGGGAGCCCACTAAATGTAAAAACGCAAAAGGTCCGTTCTAGAGACAGGTTTGTCCATTCTGGGCTCCTGTAGCTGCAAGATGGAGACCTGCTCCCCATGTAGATAAAAACAGCTCATTCTAAGGTAATAAAAAAACAATCATTCTTATTTTGATGGAATTATATATAATTAAAAACAAATGAATATTAAATTCAAGTCAGGCAGCTAAATACTACACTGGACCTTTAAGTTACTTCATTTCCGTACGTATGTACATGACGTAATTACGCACGTGACCAGGGGTGAAAGTAGATTGAAGTTCTTGCCGGTACTACTACCCCAAACTTCATGGCCTCGTATTGTTCTCCTCCCGCCCCCAGCCTAATGCATCCCTGGACACACATTACATTTTTAACGCCTGTATGATAAGAAATTAGAAGAATAATTTTATGGATGCTGACAAAACCTTCAAAATCATTATCATTTGTTTTGTTTAAAATTAGAAGAAAATGACAACTAAATTCATCGACAACAGTTAAAGAATTTACAAGTTTCTGTCTTTGAATTTTCAGAACATTGGGAACATACATGAAAGAAGAGATGAGTAAAACAATCACACATGCTGGTAATGTGTCAGCCAACTGCAGGGCTGGACTGAGTAGACTATACGGGGCCCTCATGTGAGGGGGGGGGGCACAAAGATACTATAAATAGGTGTGGATGCAGTGAGGGGCCCAAAGAGAATGCCTACTGTATATACAGGGTGCAGAACTTTGTGCTACGTGGCCTAATGACATCAATAAAGTGCGTGGTTAAAAAAATCGAAAGTATTTTTGCAGTTGGTTCTGCAGGGATTTGAAGTGTAGACTATATTACCTGGTGCTGAATTAATTAACTGGGTCGTTTTAACTACAGGATCATAGATAGATTTATTTTCATTTAATTTAATTTAATTTTAAACACCCACAAAGTTGCTCTGCTGGATCACATTGCCTCTGCTATCCTATAACGAGGTTTTTATTTGAATCACTTTCACAGATTGCAGTCGATTTTTATACACAGTTCTATGTAGTGTTTACCTGTTTTGGAGGGCGCAGAAGAAGAAAAAAAAGACCAGCCGTGTAAAAATAGAGATGAGCCATGCAATGCTCGCAGGGATGCTACTTCTGTGGTCAGTGGAGCAGCTTCAGTTGATTATAACGGACGCTCTCTGGCGCCGCGTCCGTGCCGGTGCTTCATATATTTTGGCCAGCCAGCAGTAACAAAACAATATCTAACAAAATCTAACAATAAACGTAAATATGTGTCGTAAATGCTGCTTGTACAAACAACCTACGGTGTTGTTTTTTTCTGTGGAGGACAGTCTCCTCTTGGCAGATACTACTGCAAAAAAAAAACTCCATTAAAAGTAAAACTTTCAACCCAACACTGCTGTAATAGATTCTATTAGTTGTGCATGATTGTTAGAATTTACTTGCTGGTGCTCAGAATTTAATAATTTCAACTACAAATGAGACTGAAAGCCGGCAGAGCATCGAGGGACACGGTGCACAGCAGGCATTTCTAATATCTGAAAATGCTCTGGCCTGGTTTTTCAATGCACCTTGAAGATACAAATATTTCTCTAATGACCCCCAGTTCTGATTTCCTCACTAATATTTTTCGCTATTTATAGAAACGAGACCATTGATAACACATCTTTTTATTCAAAGCCCATTTTTACTGTATGTATCCTTGGAGTTACTATTCAATAACCAGCCTGTCTCATTATGCATTTTATTTAGTCTTAATGAATGCTGCTGGTCGCAGCGCTACAGCACATTTCACTATCACAGAGCACCTTTATCTAAAGATGACATCCCACTGAGAATACAAATGTATTTGCAAAAGGTTCAGAAGGCTGTGACAAATACAAGAGCTGCATAAGGAGAAAAAGCAACAATTTACATAACCAAATACACTCAAATCATATAAAAGACAAGAGCAAAATTACATACAGGCTTGTGCAACTGCAAATTAGGCTGAAAGCACTGAAGGACCTCTTAAAGAGCCACTCTCGTGAAAATCAACTTTTCAACCATGTTAACATGTCTATAAGACATAACATAGTGGAGAATTTATGCCTTGAAACTGCAGTGTGCCAACAACAAAAATCCAGATTCAAAAAGCCAGGACTTATGACATCATATGTACCAAGGAACCAATCAAATCACTTGTGGCTGGGACATTCTGTAGAGCTCCGGATGTCACGTGACTCATTTTGTTGACACCGCCATGTTGGCAGTAAAGCCGTGAGCAAAAACGAACGGAGCCAGCGTCTGTTTCAAGCCGTCGGAGATCACTGCACGTTTTAATTGCAACGACATTGAACGTTATATTGCAAAACTTGAAAGATTAAATATTACAGGCCCTTATAATGCCCCCGGGGTGATTATTCAAACAGCCGGAACGACGGCGTTCCTGCTGTATTATGTTCTTGCAGTATGCAGACGTCTCCTTTCACTCGTCCTACGCTAAAAGTTGATTTGTCGTCACTGGAAGGGTAAGTGTCACTTAACGTTAGCATATGCAGCGGGCAGTGTGTAAGGTAGGCTAACTGTATTACACAGGATCAGCTGATCGGCGGGTGAGGCTGAGGATAGGGAAGGCTAATATATGACGGACGTTACACTTGTTTAAACGAGCACAGAGGACAACTTTATCACGTTCATAACCCACACATTTAAACGTATGCAAGCTTTGGTTAGCCTGACGTTAGCCAGAGCTGCACAACGAGGCTGAGGAGGACAGATGTAACTCACCGCTGGATACCAGCCGCCTCACTGTTTCCAAATGTAGCTCTCAAGGTTTCAACATTAGCCGTCCCCTGTAGATGGTCACCACATTTTATATCAGGTCTGTCTCGAGAATGAGACAGACTTTACTTAATTTAACTTTATATTTAATTTATTCTCCTGCATGTATTTTGTATGTGTGTATATGGGTGTCTGTCTATATTTGTATCGTGTATATCTGCATATATATGGATAAGTGTATTGAGAAACAGCTGCTGTAAGGGATCACAATTGCACAAATAAAGAGTATAAAAAAAAGAGAATGAGACTGGAGGAGTAGCGTTAGCATCCCTTTAGCTCAGTGGTGGGTAGTGATAGCTGATAAGGAGTTAGCTTTTTGTCTGTTTACGTACTCTGGCTTTTACTCAGTCTCAAACAAAAAGGACTCTTTTTGGATTTTATTTCAAGACTAAACTGCAGGGATATCAGTAAACTGCCTGTGCATTATCTGATTCATTTACATATTTAAATCAACGACATAAACACCGCATGTCGCTGCATTTTATTTATATTGCACTTTTCTTAACAATGTTACAAAGTGCTTTACAGAAGAAGATAAAATCAGACACGACAGATAAAATGAGAATAAGGCCAAACGACATCAGCACAGCGGAAGTAAAGACAATAGTTGAGAATAAAACAATTATAATAAGAACAATATCTCCAAAGGCTTTAACAAAGAGAACAGTTTTAAGAAGAGATTTCAAAGAAGCTAAGGACTTGGTGTGTGGGGGCTCTGATAGCAAAGGTCACAAACTGTGACCTGGGATTGACCAGCAGGGCTCCAGCTGCAGATCTTAATGGGCGAGAGGGCACGTACCCAGTCAGTAGGTCAGACATGTAATTAGGAGTCGTTTAGAGGTAGAGCTGAACAATTAATCAGAATTTTATCAAAATCGCAATATGGCCTACTGCAATTTTCAAATCACAGGTAGTGCAATATTTGTTAAAGGTAAAATATGTGTCTAAATACCATTTTAAATTAAATATTGCGGTGCAGAGATGTCCTACATATCATATTCTACAGGCTGAAGAAAAAACATTTGTTTGGTACAGATCCTTGCAATTATTTATTTTTTTAAATCACACCATGATCATTTTTATATATTTTTTGATTAAAATTTATGGAAGCCCTGAGAGGCAAGCAGGACTTTTTTAGGACTTTAAAAAAAAAATATATATTTTTTTTTAAATCTTTTTTAGAAAAACTGAGCCTGAACAAAAAAAAATCACTTTTTTTTCACAGATGAGAAAATAAAGATAAGAAAAATAATCTTGCTTGCCTCTCAGGGTTCTGTAAAAATTAGAATATTGATGCAAAAATTCATTCTCATATCGCAAATCATATCACAATTGCAATATCAGTCAAAAATAATCACAATTTGATATTTTCTTCAGAATGGTTCAGCCCTACTTAAAGGTGAGCAATTTTAAAATCAATTGTAAATCTAACAGGGAGCCAGTGCAGGGAGGCCTCTTTGTCCCGGTAATGAGCCGAGCAGCAGCGCTTTAATTACTCAAACAGGAGTAAACAGTGCGTCTAGTTTTTGGACAACAATGGAAGTCAAAAAATAATAAGTTCATTGTTGGTAGTCTTTTCATGGCATTTGTTGTGGAGGATTTTGTCAGCAGGGTTGAGATCATTCCACCTGCTTCTTTTGAAGTCTGAAATAACTCGCTGGTTATAAAAGAAACCTCATCAATTCAAGGCAATTGTAGATAAAAATGTAACTGCAGTTTGAGGAAAAATGAAAAGACGTCACCACACTAGATTTAGATGGAGATGAAATGCTCGGACATTTGTAGCAGCGCACCTGAGACTCAATTTGAAACCTTTTTGCTTTCCGTCTGTTCTAAGTTACTCGGACACCACGTCTTTCTCCACCTTGTACACTAATGATAGCAGAAATCTGTCATCTCCACTCTGCAACCTCACCGACTAATCATTTCAAGAAGCCGCGCACAAACAGAGCCGGAGAGTGTGTTGCGTTGCCTTTGAGAAGCGAGCTCATTAGAAGTCTGTCTCTGGTCAGATGGGGTGCCAGCACAGCAGTGACCATGGCGACACATGACTTGGCTGCCCGGTTGTTTGTCGTAGACATTGAAGCCTTTATAACTGAGGTGCTAGCAAGCGTTACATAACGGCACTGTGGAGCCGCATCATCTGTCCATGTCATTTTCTTTTTTATCACCTCTTATGAAAGAGGTGATAATTTCACAAGTCCTTCACAACGGCACAGGAACATTTGTATTCTCTCACTGTTACCCTCTGGCAGACCATAGCCTAAAAACTCACTTGTGCCTATACCTCAATTAACATTTTAAATAACGGTGTTCTTATCACTGCTTGTGTAACATGTGCAATATGTGTAATGTGTGGCTGTGATTTGCTACAGTGCGTGCTGTTCTTGAGAATTGAATTGGGACAAATCATGTCCTACCATAAAAACTTAAAATGATTACTTATCAACACACTTAGTCATTTTCTTTTGGTGAAAAATTATTTATACAGGATTTATATATTGGAAAAAAATATTATTTATGAAATGTTTGCTCTTCTTTTAATTCTTTTTTTATTTCTGAATTAGCCCTGTGCCAGAAAACAACGTTGATTATAATGTGCAATTATAATCGTCAGATTTTGACAAAAATGGTTAGCTATATCCTAAGGACCCCTGTCTCACTTCCTGGTTTATATATATATATATATGTGTGTGTATTTGGCCCGTTGTAAAGGCTTAATAGCCAAGACTTTTAAAATATATTTTCCCAGCATAATTGAACAGTAAAAAAAGAAAAAGGAAATTGTGTCCCAATGCTTTATTGTAATTTCTGTATTATTACTACTATGCAGGCAGCTATATGTGTGCAGCATTTGAGTACAAGAGGGATTTCCTTACAGGGACAATAAAGTATATTATATTTATATTGTACTGATGTGGCGCCATGAATGCATTTTTCTTTGTTTTGCCCATCTGCATCACATTTGTAACACTTTATATTCAAACACCTGTTTTCCTTTTCTCTATTTCTGATAAGCATACACCTTTTACTTATTTTTTCCCCTGTACAAGTCAAGATTTTGTATCCCATCTCATCCGTTCCAAAAGGCCTACAGAGCTAACTGTTATGATGTCTTTATGTTTACAGCAGCTTTGGCAGGACTACACACACACACACTCTGGCTGACGCTGGAACAAAGGGCACAGAGCTGGTGGACGGCTACCAGAGCAGAAAAAACAAGCCAAGCCTCTCTGACCTACTGGGTCACACTGTGTGTGTCTGTGTGTGTGTGTGTGTGTGCTGGTCATTTTCCTTCATTTGGCGAAAACACCAAACTACAACTGTTCTGTTTCTCTCCAGGCCACACACTAGCTGAGCTGTGGCATTTGCTGTGTTGGTGTAATAATATATTTCTTCTCAGAGTATTGTCTGAGGGATGGTGTACACATGAAACCGCAGTCTGAATATGATCAAATCAGGATTTCAAATGTTTACATTTCATAATGGAAGCTCCCTAACATTCGAAGCCCAGAACTAAATATTTGGGAGAACAGTCTGAAGAAGCATTTCTAATGCGTAGTTTCAATTTGAGCCAATCACTTGATTAGCAAAGGCTGATAACAGCGCTCAGTGGTGCTCTCGACAGCGCAGGGAGCAAGTGATGCAATCTCACAAGCCTCTTGTTCGCATGAAAGGAGAAAAATCATTTCACTGTCCTGAATTCAGGCTGTTTGTCTTGTCAATTTTCCACCTGACGACCATTTGCATACCCATACATTCAATGCGTAACCTATCAATTCACATACACCCCCCCACCCCCCCCTCTCTAGTGTATGA
>JAOVVB010273465.1:1982-33188 GCA_028570985.1 Heterobranchus longifilis | reverse complement strand
GGGGGACAGTAGTTCAGTGATGTATGAGGGGGCGGAGCCATGAAAAGACTTGTAAACAAATGTGAGAATTTTGAAATTAATTCTGTAGTGAACCGGGAGCCAGTGAAGGGAAGCAAGAATGAGAATTTAAAGAAGAATTTAAACTTTATTTATAGAGTTCATAACAGGAAGATAAAAAACAAACACTAAAATAAAATAAAGATCAAACATTAATCGTACTGTGCAATGCCAATTCCTTAAGAAACTGATCTCCTGTATATATTAGATAACAGGGATAACAGGTGGTATGATTTTCTTTTTTGACACCGCCTCATCCACACACACACACACACACACACACACACACTAAACAGTGCACACAGGCACACAGTAATGTGAACTTAATAGGCTCAGTTGTTTTCAGTTCCAGCAGATCCAGTCTTTAATCAAATACTGATGAATGAATAATATAAAGAAAATAATGATGAAATGACATGGAGGGGAAAACATAAAAATAGATTCAATATTAATAATGACAGCTGCTCACTAATGCCAGACTAGTTGAGGTATTTCAGAATTTTAACAGGTTTCCTGTGGTTGTGCAGCAAACATCAAGATCTCAGCTTTGACTTAGTTTAGTCTTGGAGGCAAAGTCTGCACTAAGCTTACGCATCACTTCCGCGTGGCTTTGTCCCAAAAGCTCCTGTCGTGCAGTCCCATAATTCTCTTTGACAAAGTTGGCAAAAGGCGTGGGAGCGCGCGACTTGACAGGCGTCAGTAAGACAATTTGTCCTGTGCAGATGGCACACACGAACCTCTGCGTGTCCAGCGACTTGGAATGACGCCCGATCCTGTGAAGAATCATGGTAAAGTATTAGGAATATTACCCAGCAGAAATGAAGACACAACTCTGGAAATGCAAGGTGAATAATAAAGGTCAATGTGAGGTTTAATGGTTTTGATCAATCTGAAATCAGTCAGACGTACGTATTCTGGCAGCGGGTGCACTGGTACTGGAATTTGTACTTGATGTCGTAACTGTGGCAGCGGGAGACCATGGGCAGCTCCGGGTGCACCAGCGTGGACTTGCGAGCATACAGCTTCCAGAAGTTTCCGTGCCCGTCCCTTACACCATTAATGAGCCAGGTTGCAGCGTGACACATCTCATGAATCAGGGTGTCCCTGAGACGATCTAGGAGGGCGGAACAATGAGAACTGAGATTCAATTGAGCAACATCACACTCGAGGGAGTGATGTTGTACTGAAGACGATCACATGGCTGTGATTACCTTTGGCACTCTCAAAACATTACGACTTTTTATTCAAAACATTACAACTTTTTTCTCAAAATATTACGACTTTATTTAAGAAACAAATATTTGTACTTTTACTATTTTATTGCATCAGACACTGTAGTAAACTGCAGTCAATTTGTGAGGATATACACGATATTCACGATTATCCCGATAATGGAAATTCACCATAATCAACTTATTTTGAGTGTTTTTTATTGCGATCCACAATAAAATCCATTATTGTCCCATCCCTACTTGCTAGGCTACTTTGTGTAGGTCTACATGTTACCGCAGGTCAGCTACTTTGTATCACGTACATTTATCTGTATGTTTCCATTTATTGCGCAACCAGTGAAATAACTGTGTTGACATTCTTTTGGTGGCATGTGTGATTCTGACAGTAACGTTGCTCCATCGTTTCCTGCTCTCCAGACTGTTTTCAGCTTCTTAACGGACTGAATGTCGATGTTTATATTACATATTGTTAGCTTCTCTAATTGGTCGGTAGGCTGAAGTGTCCGGGCTTCTTTCCTTCCCTTCGTCCTCTTCTGATGACCATTTATAATTTCAAATGTTATTTGTCGAAACATGTTTACATCTTTGCGGTGCAAAGTTTATTACAATTTAAGATAATGTAATTAACGGTTTAGAACACACGTCCCAATGATGTTATACTGTATATCAGCACTCGTGGAATACCTCTTGTCCAATCAAATTACTTGGTCGGAACTAACTGTTGTATAATCTCATATAAACCAACATGGAGATATTACTGTGCGTGACAGACTACATCACATATTTACATTCAGGGACTTTCAAGCAGAAACCGTTTATTACTTTAGTCTATCTGGCTTCAGTGTGATTACCTGCAGAATCACAGACTTTCTCGGACAGTTCAATGCGAGCATAGCGGCTCCCTCCACCTCGCTCCTGCCCCGTGATACAGTAACCGGCTGTCTTCCGCATCTTCTTATTCCAAGTCACTGACATATCGACGGGGAGCTGGAAGGAAAAAGAATATATACTATATGTTAACAGAGGAATTAAACAACGCAAAATATGTATACATTCAAAATTAAGATGACATGAAACAAGAGGAAAAACTGTTGTTCATCACCTTCCTGTCAAACACACTGGTATTGTACAGCTGGTAAAGTCTACCGGTGAGTTCTTCCTTGTTCTGTTTAAAATTGCGGCCATAGCTGAAGCCAGGGTTTGATAAGGACTCCAAGAAGCACCCTGGGGTCTTGCACAATGTTACCCTAGAAGGGAAAGAACAGTAATGTAAAGACAAATATCTGTGTATGTAAGACATTCACGTCTGGACATAAAAAACCCGTCAATAGATGTACCTGCTGGTGGGACCGTGTCTGGGCTCCGTCTGACTCACTTTGGGCTTCAGGATGGTGGATTTTCCTGGTGTCTTCACACGCAGAGGTGTTTCCCCCAATGATTTAGAGACCGGTGCAGCAAATCCCTTTAAAAGAGGAACTGACACAGGAGGCTCCTTATTGTATTCTAAATAGAAGAACAAAAGAATAGACATCAGCTTCACACGTAAAATAAAAACAAAAGCTAAAGACTGTTGAAATGTGACAATCCAAATAAAAGAGTTACCGGGGGTGCTCTTAGGTGGCAATGGACTGCTAGGGATCTTATTTTTCTTTTTCAGTCTCTCCAGTAGGGACGTAAACTCCTCCTCAGAACTGGTCGATTCTTCCAGCTTAGAAGGTCTTGAAAGAGTGACTTTAGGAGAGGCCACTGATGTTAGAGTTTTGTGAGGAAAAAATGGAAAAGGAGAAGTGACGGGAGGCAAAGCCAGTGATGGCAAACTGTCCGCTTCATCACACTGCAGGGCATTACTCTTGTTAGCCTTTGGCGGGGCCTTGGGTTTTGTGCGCCGAGTCCTCCAAGTGCTCTTGACCACAATATTATCATCATCATCGCTGTCACTAACAAAGACTGGGGAGGCACACTGAGACAGTGGTCTCCTCAGTGGATGCTGAGCTGCTGGAGTATTGCTTTTCTTAGGCACTGCAAAACACAAAACATCACTGTTATACACATACACTTCTATGTTGCTTTTCTTTGAAATGTCAGTACTGATATACGGTCTTTTAAAGTTACCTTTAAAAGATGATTTTGTCTGAATAAAGTCATCATCTGAAGAGAGGTCATCCACTATGAAGTTTTTGAGGCTTTAGAATAAAGAAAAAGGTAAAAACAGATTTTTTTTTTTCAAAAACAGTTTCCACAGTGACAATGCATTTGCAGGAAAAAATACATTAAAAACTCACCTATCTTCACTCCCACTCTCTGAATTTTTTTTCTTGGGCTTGACAATAGGGGTTTTCACTCGTTGCAGAACTTCAGTGTGTAAAATGAGGATATATGAGAGAAAAATTAGGCTGACAATAAAGCCAAAATCTTCTATCCCAATATAGGTAATTTCCTATCTTGATAACGATACATGTAATAGAGCATGTTTTCTGGTAAGTCAATAAATAAATAGTCTATATGAAACAACCACATGGTAAAGCCTATTTTTGTATACTCCATGTTACCAAAACAGCACCTCCATGATTCGCTCCAACTTTGCTCCCTCATGCAAGGATCAGAACATAAAGCGTCGTTCAAATGACCTAAATATTGCCGTAATGCAATTTGTAAGCTGTTTTTTTTTACATTGCGAGAGAAATTATATAGAAAAATGTACACGATAGACATATTTATATTGTCATATTGCCCAGCCCTGTGGCCAACAATATATATTTTTCCCTCATCAGCTAGCTGATGTTAGAATTTGGTTCATTTACTGTCAGTGGGTACAGATATAGATAACTGTACTTACATGTCTCGAAAACATCGTCATCGTCCGAGCTCACTACACAAACCTTTGAACTGAAAAGAAAACAAATAATTTAGAACAAAGAACTACCATGACCAAAACTTTGATTAGACGAACGATAGATAAAATTAAAACAAAAAACAATGCAAAGATGTTGCTTCATGAAAACATTTTCAGTGGACTCAGTTTTCCTACCTGTCTTTCTTTGCAGAACTAAATGGTTTCAGTGAGGTAGGTTTAGCTTTTTGTGTAGCCCTTTCCACAAGAACTAAGGAATAAAAAGGTCAAATGAGTCTATTTGCAAACATAGTCATACAATTCAACAATATACAAATAGACTCACTCACACTGGTCAAAGTCATCATCACTGGACTCGATCAAAGACCTGTCTCTGTAATCGTTGCCCTTGGAGTACTGGTTCTCCTTGTCTGGATCATCTTCACGGTCAGAGAGAACGAGCTGGACAGAGGCCGACTCACCCACAGATTGGGCAGTGGCAGTATGACGAGTTTTGCCAAGTATGCTTCTCAGCTAGAAACAATGAAGACAGAGAGATTGGCATTAGAACTGAAATAAGCCCAACGTTTATAGAGCTGCAACAAACGATTATTTTCATAATCGATTAGTCTGCTGATTATTTTCTTGATTAATGGATTAATCATTTTGTCAATGAAATTCCAGAAAATACTTATTTTTAAAGTCTACATATTTTCAACGTACTTGTTTTATTCGACCGAGAGTTCAAAATCCAAATATATTCAGTTTACTATGATATATGACAAAGAAAAGCATAAAATCCTCACATTTAAAAGCTGGAAACAACAAATGTTTGGCATTTTTGCAAAAATAAAAAATATACTTAAATGATTAATCCATTCTCAAAATAGTTGCAGAATTATTAGCTGTCAATCCACTTATCGATTGATCAACTAATTAATGCAGCTCTACATTCAAATATATGTTTGATCTTTCTCCAATTAACCCAAAGACACACACCTTTATTGTTAATGAGTTATTTAGGAAAACGAATTGTCTATGGTGGTAACATGTTACTGTTTGTGCAACAAACCTTTTTTTCTGCTGCGTCCAGTCCTCCCTCAGCATCCCACCCCAGCTTTTGAGCAACTCTTTCAAATAATTGTCTTGTATCGTCATTCATTGTTTCCTCTGCTCTGTGAAAAATGTACACAAACCAACATGACAGTCATTTAACATTTAAAGTCCAGCGCTAACGTCAAACCGATCGTTTATAATGTAATAAACAGCCAATAAAACCACAAAGTATGTCTAGCTGATGGTTGAAATACATGCTTTCCATTCAGCCAGTTCAAATGTTTTCAGTTAATGCAAAAATTCTAGTAACAAGAGGTACTAAAGCTACACATGTGCTAATTTTAGCTAGACATTAGCGTTACCGTTAGCAACCTTCTAGCTAAACATTATGTTTGGACTCGGGCTAACTTTTTGAAAGTGGTTCGGTGTTTTCCGTTAGTATGCATTGCATGAACCTGTCATACTATATTAATGATTTCGATCAAAGAAAATATATTTAACTTGAGATATAATTACCAAACAAAGAGGTGGCAGACGGAGGTAAAGCGGAAGCAAATTCAAACTTTGCGCTCCATTCACCGGAAGTTGTCATGAAGACATTCGACCAATCAGAGCGGGCTTCATGACACCGTGACGTTCTGTCAACGCCCCCCACCAATCGCCTTATATGGACGGATTCAAAAGGGATACAGAGAATACAAATACAAAAAAGTACCTAAAAAGTAAATTTGAGTATTGTTCCCTTCAATTTTTAGGTATTTGCTACATGATACTTTACTTTACATAGAAAACATAAACATTAAAAAAAAAAAAATACATATTGTTGATGAATTCTACTCATAACTTTGGCATTGTGATATTGTTAAAAGATGTGAATACATGCTCCATTAGTGGTCTTTTCTATCTCACAAAGAAAAACAAACAGCAGGCAAGTACCTTGGTCAGAACACAACAAAAACCACTATGGTGACCAACAGATTTAGGCATAGCATATTAAACATCTTATCTGGCAATGCACCAAAAGAGCCCAAACTGGGATAACTTTAATTTATTTTAGATTTGCGAACACAATAATCCTATGCTAGCAGTTTAAACAAGGAAGAGGCTGTTGGCTTTTCATTTTCTACCAACTGAACCAAGTGAGTGCAAAAGACAGGACAGAGTTTTGCCATCTCTTTATTTTTTTTAATTATATTTAGAACCTTGCGGCATCATTGACAGCATACAGTTAACAGACAATACAAAAACAAAAACCGCTTAGAAAATACTTACCTAGGCCGTTCCTGGTTTGAGTGATTAAAAAACAAGATCAATTTGTGAACAGCTCTGACATCTAAACTGAAACGAGGCCCTTTCCAATGAACTGAAGCTCCTTTGTCCAGCTTTGTCCAATCATCTTTACAAGCATAGTGTGACATCAAACAGGACAACAGCCACTGAACATATTCCTTGATTGATAACAAAATTAAAAAGTTGGCATTTGGTGAGGGGAAGAAGTTTTCATTTTGACCATATTCCTCAAAACTTGAACATCTATTCATTGCAGTAATTTAATAATATCTTAAGACAAACTAAAGAGCAGTTGCAATCTAAGTTTTACAGTTGCATGTTAAAGCTGATGAAGTCAGAGTTCCAATTTTCATGGTGCAACAGTGTCCTTTTTAAACACACAACACTCTTAATCCATTTATAAATAGATCAACAAGTAATGACGGCTGGGCATTCTCTCCACAAGCTGCAGTTAGTCCTGTACACACACCGACAGGAGAAAAATAAAATCCACTGTACTGAAAGGGTAGCAGGGCATTCACAATCCTCTCATGCTCACCAAATATACTCAGTTTTAGGACAAGAGTCTCAGATGAGGTGCCTGAAAGTCTCAAGCTGTATCTGGCTCAGGAAATGCAGATGTGTGATGAAACAACGGATGTGAATGGGGAAAAAAGTGTACATCTGTAGGCTCCTTTACAAGAGTCCCGATAATAGTAAATGACAGTGATGGAGACACTCAATGAGGGAGGGCTGGAGTGGACACGGACCATTCCAAGCAAGGGTGCTGATAATGGTTTAAAAAAATATCATGGTGGGGGAGGACATGGCTGGGGTACAAAGGAAAAGAAATCAGCGTGCTTCCAGTTCAGGCATTCTCACTGGTCTCTACTGAGTGGATTTTGACCAGCGGTTCTGGCTTTTTGCCATTGCTATGGTGCTCCCACATCTGCAGATAGAGCCTCTCCAGGTCAATTGTGTACTGCTTGGTGTTGAAAAGAGGGCTGCAGATTCGCTGCTTCCACACACGTGCTCTGACCATCTTCAGGCTGAAGGAGACAAAGAAAATGCTCAGACTTCAGAATTTAATAACAATGTTTTCAAAAGAAGTCAGAAAATGTCAAGTCATGATTATCCTGGGCAAAATAATTGCGATTCATGATACTATCCCGATAATCAATGAAATATGCTTAAAACAGCACTAAAACACAATTTACACTTTGCTTTGTTTTTCTCGAAACATTACAAGTTTTTTTCTCGTTTCTTGTTATCACAGGTGGGACACTAGTACACTGCAGTAAATTTGTGAGGATATTCACCCTCATACCGATAATGGAAATTCACCACAATGCACGAAAAAATCGATTATTGTCCCATCCCTAAGTCAGACCAAATTTTACTTACTATTCCATGTCGGAGCCCAGTTTAACTGCTATGTCCTCGTAATCCTGACGACTGTGGGCTATTAGCTCCGGGCAGCCCAGACAGTTGAGTTGTGACGCAGCCACACGGGAGGCAAGGGTCTCACCTTTACAAAGAGGGTTTACAATTAAAAAGCAGCCTTCACTTGAATACCACATATTTTATCATAAGAAATCAGACAAAGCAACCAATGGGTTTAAGTCTGTCCCTTGATACCCTAGTTTCCTCACCTGGCATGGTGACCATGGGTGTTCCAGCCCAGAGAACATCCATGCCTGTGGTGTGACCATTGCACAGAGGAGTGTCTAGGCACACGTCAGCCAGCTGGCCCCTTCTCACGTGCTCCTCCTTGGGGGCCACAGGAGAGAAGATGATGCGAGAGCCAGGCAGACCCATGTTCTGAGCGTACTGCTGGATGTTGGGCTCGCCGACAGCAGGGAAGCGAAGAAGCCACAGAACACTGTTTGGCACGCGCTTCAGGATCTGCAGGGAGAGGGATTGTTTTAAGGAAGCTGTTTTAACACAAAGGAACGCTCAAAGCAGTCGTTACAACCCAGTCTATCCAACTTACGTTGGCCCACATCTGAAGAGTAGGGGGGTCGATCTTGTACAGCTGGTTGAAGTTGCAGTAGACGATGGAGTCCTCTGGGAGACCATACTGGGAGCGGGTTGTCACGACGATTGTGCGTGGCACCTCCTCCCCAGTGGCAGCTTTGTTGTTGATCTAAAATAAGGGACAAAACCGTATTGCTTAGAGGTGGAGCGGCCTAAATGCTTTCTTTCATCATGAAGAGTTAAAGTGTGACAGGTCTCGACCGTCTTGATGGTACTTGATGGTCCTTGATGGTTCTGAGCCTACTGGTGATAATATGCTGATTGGAAAGCCAAGACCATATCATTCATTTTACAGTCAATCCATAGTGCCACCATTTCCCTCACAAACAGTTCTGTGCTTCCACCTTACTTTCATTAAGACATCGTACCTCTAAGGACACAGTCTCAGAGACTACAACCGCATCTGCTGAAAAGATCTGGAAAAGCAGCAGGCTAATATTAAAAGGCTGCTCTCGCCTCGTTTCTGCATTTGTAGACATTTTATTGCTGTGTGTCTGAGTTAGACATACCTGTGTGGTGGCCAGGCCATTGCTGACAGTGAAGCCATTGATTGTGACCTGGATTTGGCCTTGGTTGATCATGTTGATGATTGCTTCAGCTGCCGTGTTCATGGGGATTACGGGCATGGACAGAGCTCCGTTTGTGTCCCCAGTAGCTTCCTGGTTGTTGTCACACTTCATCTGGTCACAGAGAACAGTTTCAACTTAAACACTCGACTATGGTTCAATGCCAAAATATTCAACAATAGATTTTTGACTGCATTGTTCATATTGAAATATTTTAACACAGAGAATCTTATCTGAATCAGCACATAATGGCCAAGATTTTCTCAGTAATATAACCTAAGTCAACAATATAACATTAAAAATAGTCAAACAATGCCATCTAGAGGCCCAAACATAACTATAGTGCACTCACACTCAATTCACAGGTTTGTAAATAACACTTAAAATGATTTGGATTTGGAAATTCTTGTAACTCACCTTTATCACTTTCACATCTGGCAGACTGTCCAAGTAGGCCTTCAGATCAATACCATTAAGAACAATGCGGTTGTCAAAGATGTGTCCATTGGATTTGAAATCAATTACAGCCTTTTTCTGTGGATCAAAAAAAGAAAACACGTTACAAACACCCTGATTATATTTCATAGTTTCTGTTTTGCTTTTGTTTGTTTTTTTAAACAACACACTCTCAGAGAAATGTGTTGATGGACAAACCTTGAGGTGGGGGAACATGTTGGCGTGGTCTCCAATGAAGAACGTATGGGGCATGTAGGCCAGTTTCTCAGAATACTGCTCAGCTACTTCCAAAGGCGACGTCTCCTTGTCAGAGACGATGTAGTCCATGAAGGGAGCCCCACTGGTTCCAGGGTAACCCAGCCACATAATCTGTTGACATCAGATTAAATATGACGGTGAAGGTGCAGTTGTTTTTTTGTGCACAGGCGACAGACAACTCAATCACAAATCATATGCAGCGCTCACCTGAACGGGGGCAGGGCGGAGGGCAAACAGCTCATTTCGTGCTCCCTTGGTGTATCCGTTCATGTTGACCAGAATGTGGATTCCATCCTGGTGAATACGATCAGCTGCCTTTCCATTGCACGGGATCTGCAGGAGAGGTAATGTTTTCAGTGAAAATGGTTCGTTTTTGACATCACACACGACAATACTTTTGTTGTAATGACCAGTCAGTTAAAATTCCCACCCTCAAGGCTAATAGACACTCAGCAAATATACAAATAGTGATGAAGAAGCAACTTACCTGAGAGAGGTCTGTGAAATGATGAGCTTCTGCTACAACTTTCACACGGAAGTTGGTACTATCATCAGGGCTGAGCGCATAGCAGAACACCTTGAGAGAAAAAAAAAGTATAGACTTGTATGTTAACATTTATATATATATACAAGTTATCAGTTCCTCAATAACTATTTGAGTCAACACTTGTATTGTTTACTGGCAAGACCATATATTGTAATATGCATTATAAACACTTGTCAGGTCCAGTTTGTAATTTCTAGAATTAAATTGACAATAAAGACCACCTACCTCAAATTTCTCAGGATTGTGCATCCCAGGAATGGACTGCATCAGGTGGGAAGTAGGGTGGTTGCCAAAGTCAGAGCTGACGTAGCCAACACGCAGACGTCCACTGCTTGCCTTCAGATCCTTCGGGTGCTCAAAAGCAGGTTTGTGCAGTGCATTGATCTGTGGGATTAGCAACAGTGTAAGAATACAACTACAGCAGGATAGCAAATTCTAGTTTGACTGAGTTACACACACTGTAGCAATGGTGGACTAGCACTTAGGGATGGGACAATAATGGATTTGATCGTGGATCGCGACAAAAACACACTCACCATAAGTTGATTGTGGAGAATTTCCATTATCGGGATACTCGTTAATATAATAATCGTGAATATCCTCACGTATTGGCTGTAGTTTACTACAGTGTCCTATCTGAGTTTTAAGCACATTCCGTTGATTAATCTGGATAATATCGTGAATCACAAATATTTTGGCCAGGATAATCTTGACATTAAATTTTCATATTGTCCCATGCCTACGAGCCCTGAACCATGAACAACCACCACCGCTTCAACTAAAATCATGTGCAACCTTAAACCATAGCCCCATCCCTGCAAGCAACCCATTCACCACCACCTTTCACCTCTTCTTCTACTAATACATCCAGTATGCTGCCCATCCCTTACCTTCCCCATATCCCTGCAGACAGCCACTGCCATCACCAGCCACCTTCCATCCCCCCCAAAAATGAATTAAAGTTTACTTGCTTTGATCAGTGCGTGTACCTTGTCCAGGCAAAGGTTTCCGTGGCGTTCAGCAATGGCCTTGCGGAAGCCGTGAGAGAGTGGATACAGCATGCTGTGGTGTGGGTGCACAGAAGGCAAGCGGTTCTTATCCAGCTGGTCAGCCACGATGCTCACAAGCTTCTTCATCCGCTCGTCATAATCTGTCCAGTCACACACAATCTGTGACAGGAGTAAGAGGAGTTAGAAAAGGAGCTTCTATTTCAATAGGCGCAAAAAAGAAATAACTCGTGTCTTTCTGCAAATATTTGACAAATATAGTGGCATATACGAACCTGCAGGCAATGTGCCAAGTTGCAGTAAGCATCAGGGAAGTCAGGCTTGAGTTTCAGGGCTGTGCGGTAAGATGCAATGGCCTCTGGGATGTTTCCAGAATCCTAATATTCAAGAGAAACATTAGAATATAAAATCAAAATGCATTTGCAAAAACAAAAACAGGAATACATTATACCACAAACAGGTGGTAAGATATGCATGTGTGCGCGTCATCTAAGACTCCACAAAGCAATCAAGACTCAATATTCAATATGTTCATAATGCAATTATCCCTTCCCCAGCCAGAATTTCCTTCAGTTGCCAGAAACAGGAAATAAAGTGCAATTCTACATATCTAATCATCATCATATCTAAACATCCAACGATAAAAAACATAAACATCTAAACATCTAACTGTTTATAGATATGCACAAACATAATTTGAGTGTTATTGACAGAAGATTATTGCAATTCCATTGCTGTTAGAGCTGTTGGGCCAACCTGAGACACTATCAGTCATCATCATTACGGCAATCAATAAGGGAAGAATACCAAAGTTAAAATTAAGAACCATACCTTGTGGATAGAGGCCAAATTGCTGTGAGCATCAGCAAAGGCAGGGTTGATCTGGATGGCACGGGTGTAGCATTGTAGTGCTCCCTGTACATCTTGCATTTCCTTCAGTGTGTTGCCCATGTTTGAGTAGGCATCAGCAAATGTGGGGCTGATTCTAAAAAACAAACAAACAGGAAAACTGTTTTAACACTTGTAGAACATTACTCAATTATATTAAGTCTTGTAAAAACAAAAATCTACCTAGTGTCAGTTTATTTATGAGCATTTACTTTAGAAAACACTGCACATGGAAGATTGTACATGTTCACCAACTTATGGAATATCTGAGCAAAGTGATGTGGCCTTACACCAATTTTATATGGTGTTTAATGGTTTTGCTTTAACTAATACCACATTAATACAAACTAAGATAGCGAGTACCTGTAGAATTGATTTACAAACCTGATGGCCTCCTTGTAGTGCATGAGGGCCTCCTGGAGTTTTCCCTGCTGCTGCAGGACACTGGCGAGGTTAGAGTGGGCTGCTGCAAACTCTGGGAACACCTGATGCAAAATAAAAAAGTGTTACCGAGAAGAATCGCACAAAAATGCCATGCTCACATTTACAGCAATCGTGATAGTCTTGTTAAACAGACCTATTCATAGCAGTTAACTCTTAACTCACCTCTAGTGCTTTCCTGTAGAGCTGAACTGCCTCCTCAATGTTTCCCTGCTCACGCTTGATATTGGCCAAGTTGTTAAGAGAGTCTGCATGGGTTGGACACAAACGCAAGGCCGTGTTGTAGCACTCTTCTGCCTCAGACACCTGGGGGAGACATTGGCATTTAAAAGTTAAATTCAGTAGATGCTTACAGACTTAAAAAAACTATTCAAAATGTTGGTATTTAAGATTGTCTTGGTGGGGGACACACAACGTGCTGGCTTACATTGCCTTTCTCCTTCAGGGCATTTGCCAAATTGCAGTAGGCATCGGGGAAGTGGGGCTGCAATTCAATAGCACGACGGTAGGTGTCAATAGCCAGGTCAATGAGGCCTTGCTCGTAGTAGACACAGGCCAGGTTTCCATGGACAACCGCATGGTTGGGGCTCAGACTCAGGGCTCTCAGGTATCCAGCCACAGCTCTGGAAACACAAGACAAGAGGCGGATACAAGTTTAGCTCAAGATCAATGTTATGCTGAAATATGGAAGTGTCGTTTCCATCTTTTTAAATAACTTCTCACAAGCCATTAATAGTCTAATTGCAAAATTGATCACACAACTTCATAACTATTGGAGCACAATGTATATCGTTACAATCAGGGTCCGAAATTAGCACCAGCTACCATCCAACTGCTGGTAAAGTATGAAAGTGGCTGGTAGATTTCATATGATGTTTTACTATTGAGTTGCTGGTGAATTTTAACATTTATCCGTCGGCAGCTGGTAGATGTTGACATTTTAAAAAGGTAATTTCCCACCCTGGTTACAAATGTATCGCTGAATAATAAAACCATCGTTTCAGCAGTTGAGTTACAGCCCTGACCGTGACGGCTGTCGGTACCGACAGAACTGCCCTGTCTAGACAGCGGTATGTGAAAACACAGCTACAGGATCAACACAGGTATGGTTCTTGACTCACAGGGTGTGGTAGGGCAGTGCTGTTAAAAGACAAAGATTAGGGTGTATCATACTGTCTACTGTCATAATTTGGACTCACCTGTCAAAGATGCGGGCTTCCTTCAAAACATTTCCTAAATTGATGTATGCGTCAAGGAAATTTGGGTCCAGAGTCACCGCCTAAAAATTGAAGCCAAGCTTAAAAACATGGGACAGCACAAGAATATACCAAGACAGAAAGTAGTAGGACTGAAAAATGTTACAAAAGAAATATGAAGCTGACCTTTTCAAAATGGTGTATGGCCAGCCATATCTCTCCTTGGGCATTGAAAACACAGCCCAGGTTGCTCCAAGCCACTGCAAAGTTGGGCTGAGTCTCAATGGCTTTCAGGTAACAAGCCTTCAATGGGTTTACAATGAAAAACCATAGGAAAGGAGGAGAAGAGGTAGAATGGGAGAGGTATAGTGTGTAGAGGGGAGGACAAGGGATTGTAAAAATAAAAACGAATAGAAGATTGAGAATAAAAGTAAGAAAAAACAAAAAGGGCAGAGAAAGCAAAATTAGTGACTATTCTCCATCATGGCAAAAAGTGAGTCTGCAGCATGGGCTCGCGTGCGCTCAAGTCTGCCGCGCTAAGCTGCATTGCTTTTTCCTACGCTGCGCGGATCCAACCAACACCCACAAGAATGCCCTCATCCTTCAGTTATGACCACAATCTCACCAAATGTAGTGGTCCCCACATGAGGTAAAGACTACTGCCCTCTAATAATATAAACACTGATTAGCTATATCCCGAAGTACTAAATATTATATTTGAATTTTTTTGTAAATCCTGAAATATCTGCATAAATGCTGTATATTTCATGTGGGCATTATATCTTACAAACCTGGGATGTTGGACTGTTCGTGCAAGTGATGGTCCCTGTAATGCATGCGCAACAAACGCGAGCGCATGGTGTGAGTCTATTGCCACCACCACAATGCCCCATATAAAGCCGTTTGCGTGACCTTGCTCCTGGCAAAGGTCATTACTTCGCTGCTGCGCTCGCTGAATGGCCAGGTGAGACAGCTGCAGACCAACAACCCCTTGCACCTGAAACACCAGACTGGCACACGCTTAGCACCCACCAAGGATCTCAGAATAAAGGGGGTGGGGGGAGATTGAGGGGTCAATCAGTGGTGACCCAAGGATGTTAAGACAGGGGGAATTTGGAAATAAACAGCCAATAAACAATAAGCCATGTTTCATTGAATTAGTAAAAAAGCTTTACTGTACATGGCAAAATTAGTGATTTTCAAAAGCCAAATATGTCTGAGATTTAAGGGCATTTGGGAGCGAGGCTGGTTGTGAGTGGGGAGAGGTCCGCAACCAACAGGCCAAAGGGAGTGAGGGGGTGTGGGTCGCATGCTTGCGCTTTCCGCCTTTTTGGTTGCTTGGAGGATATCGCTGCGCAGCCCCTGCGCTACTGCAGACTCACAGCGCACTACCTGCATCATCAGAACGCTGCAACTCCAAATAAAGAAGGAAAAACAAAACAAAATAGGAAAAATAAACAACATGTAAGAGTTAGAGGGTTCTTACTTGTTTTTCACGATTATTGCTTCCAAATCCTAGTTTCTTTTTACTTAATACAGAATTGGGTAATTAGTATAGCATATTGTAAGAAATGCTTACTGTAATCTGTTTTGCTACTTTTTTTCTTTTGCTCTTCAAAGGCAGCCACAAGACAGAGGAGCATGAAGTGAGGTGGTTTTTCTTTTGTTGTCAGTTACAAACCCGTTACCATATTTTTGGACTTTGTCAGAGTGGTGGCCGCAGCTGGCTGGAAGAAGAGGAGAGGACTGAGGCTGCCCTAGTGTTCCTTTCCGCCAGGCACCTACGCAGGAATAGTGTCACCCACCTGAAACCTTCTAAATAACAATATCAGTTGTGGAAAAACCAAAAGAGACAAAATCAGAAAACAAGATCGTTAGTAAAAGTCTTCAAACAATACATTTTTTTTTTTTTTTTTTTTTTTTTAAATATGGAAATAAAACAGGGTTTTCCAAAATCACAACAAACATAAAAACAGACTATATTTAGTTATCATTCATGCAATGAATGTTTCATTTCAAAGAAAACAAAATAAATGCTTTATGGGTAGCTGGGAGGGAAGAAAGGCTTTGATATGTTCAGTTTATCAGTGAAATATAGGTTTCGGTCAGCTTTCCAGCTGTCCATCAATTCAGTTTTCATATCAAACTAAAGGAGGGCAGTTACTGGCTTGATCTTGCCCAAATGAACTGATCCCATTTCTTTGGGAATAGTATTACATATTTGAAGGAAGAGGGAAGAAGTATTAATCATTTTCTTTCATTCTTTTAGCATTTTCATGAAATATTTTCAAATCTTTGATTTCTTTATCCTGGCCTGCTTTCTTGAATCCGGGCCAATGGGGGAGGGAGAAAAGTCTGTGGTGTAATTATTGGTATCTAGAAGCCTCCAAAGCTCTGAAATAAAGAAGTCATCGCTGTTGCTGCGCGTGCCTGTCTTTCTAACCCAGCATCTGACGCAGGCGGTGGAGTACAGATTGTGAGCTGCCTGCCTGACGACACATTTTTAACGCACTTGAGAATAAGCTTTTTTAAACCCACCCAGTTTAACACACTATTCAACAGCAGTGGATATCAGAATAGATAGCCAGCTGGGACACAATTTGTATTATCAATTACAGTTTAAAATAGTAACTAAAGCAGGTGTGCTTGAGCACTGACTGGGCATAGCTGAAGGGTCAGGAAGGCAGCTCTCAGCGTGCACGCTCCACCAATCCTTAGCGAGCGCGCGGGGGGTGGAGCGACAGAGCAGGGGAGCTTGTGACTCCCTGATGCTCCTCCCCACTCCTTGACCCCCCTGTCGCACAAAATAAGATGGCCTGTAACCACAGACAACTCCACATCTCCAGATTTGACCCAACCCAGGGAGCCCCTTACATAGACGGAAGTCTTAAAATGACAAAGGGATGTGTAACACCAAACAAAACCCACACTGGCAGCAGTTGCGCTGATAGCAAACTGAGACCAAAAGCTTGTCATTGGGCACTTAATAAACAATATTGGAGTGTAGTGGTTAGGTTAGAAACCATCTTATCTTTTGCACTGCAAAGATAAACTAGCTTCTCATCAGTTCATGTATTCTTCAAAGACCGAGCCAGCATTTTCCCTCCGAAATCTATATGAAGATGCATGGGGCGACGTTCAGAAACGACAATATAGATTGAAAGTTTTGGATTGAAAAACTCCAGCCTTTCTTCCTGAATGGACAGGGGCTGACCTCTGCTAAAAGGTCTGGGTAAAGGAAAGGACATTGGGACTAAATGTGGTACAGGGTGGGGACAAATGTGATAAATATACTATACTGAAAAACATAATAGATGAAGCTGTCTAAAAAGTAATCAACAGAAAATGTGTGTACTATGATTATAAAAAAAGAAATAGAGAAAAAGTGGTTGCCTCATACAGGTGTTGACTAATTGCAGTCCAATACCTTCAAAGGTTTTTAGTAAGTTACAGGTGAGAAGCTTATAGCAACTCTGAGAAAAAGCTACCATGTCCTGTCCTTCACTTGGCCAAAGGGGTTGAAGGGAAAGGACTCGATTTGGCTTAAAAATGTCAATGGGGAGAGAGGAACAATATCTATGGCCTTAGTGGGGGGGCACTAAAAACAAAAATGTATAAACAAAAAAAAAGAAATCTACAACGAAAATACAAACAACACATATACACAAATGCCAACGCGCTGTAACGTACCTTGGCCTCTTCCAATCGTCCAAGGGCTTTAAGCAAGTTGCCCAAGTCACTACGCACACAATAAAGATCCTGGGGGGGGACAACAAACATTTAAATTTTACTGCTACAAAAATATGCAGATCAATGCGTTGACTCCAAATGTTTGCTGTCAATTTAAAGAGTAACTTAACACCCCCTGAAAATGTTGTCTTTGCTGTCCTGCAGTTGTATTTTTTCACTTTGCTACAGTGAAATACATGTGTACTCTAGGACCTTGTGACATCACTGTTGAGTGTCGTTACATTACAGTTGCAACAGAGCACATTTCTGACCACGCCCAATGACGCCTACCAGTGACGTGTGATCAGGTGTGAAAACAGGCTTGAGACAACTTTACGCCTAGTGTTAAGTTACTCCTTAAGGATTTCAACAAATGGCACGTCACTTACAGGGTTGTACTGTAATGCAGACACATATGCCTGCACTGCTCCCTCCATGTCCCCTGCGGCCACCAGAGCTGCTGCCAAGTTGATGTATCCGTCAATAAAATCTGGTTTCAGTCTCAGAGCATGGCGATAATGTTCTATGGCCTCCTGCAGCTGCCCACGCTCCTTGTACACGTTCCCCAGGTTGGAGTAGGCCTCGGCCAACATTGGGTTCTGTTTGATGGCCAAGGTGCTGAAGTGAGCAGACCTGTAGGGCCAGAATGGGTACAGAATGGTCACAATCCTGAAGGAAGTGACTGGCAGCGTTGGCTCGATGCCTTGTGCAGAGGCAGCAGCAAGGTGCAAGTGGTGAAAAGGAGAAACTTGTTTTAAGACATACAGCTAAATATTTAAACAGCACATCAAGACGAACATCCTTAAAAATATTGCAAACATTACATTACACACAATACAATAAATATTTCACCAACTTCAATTCTTACAAAATCCATTATTTGCGTGTCCATAATGCAAATTATCATGCTGGCAGTATACTCCAAATTAAGCTATGTTTGCACAGACAAGTGGTGCATCTACGACAAAAAAATATGCACATGATTTACTAGCTACTGTTGAATAAACAATGAAAGATTACTAACCAAACTGTCATTATTTAGTAAATTTCTACAGCATATCCAGTAATAATTTCAGATTTGTCTGCACATTTTCTGTCGGATTCCTTTTAGTGCTGACCAGTAGTACACACTAAATTGAAATGACTTTGGAGTATACTGCTGGCTTTGGGGCGCACTGAAGGAATAGAAAAGAGAAAACAAGATCGAACATTTAAACCTGTAACTCACAAGACCCGAAACCTTCACCATGGCACCTGCAAAAGCAAGAGTAGGGCCACCACCGAAACAGTGTTAGAATCATGAGGGGACAGAGCGAGACCATATTAAACCAAGCAACAGGATTTCCAGAAGGCCGCTCAGTTGTTGCATTTGACTGCCCAGACCAGCTGTGTGCATTGAAAGTCACAGGCGACCCATTATTCTCTGCTACTTCCACGCCACATGCTCAGTGTGCGTTGAATCAGCCCCCCCGCACCTCACCTGTCGAGTCTTCGGCACTGGAAGTGGATGGAAGACAGGAGCAGCAGCACGCCTGTGTTATCAGGCTCCTGTCTCCATAGCTGCATGCAGTGGCGCTCAGCTGCCTCAAAGTCCCCTGACTGATACTCCCGGTGCGCCAGCTCAGCCAACCCTTGGAAGGAAAGCATACGTTTTGTCGGTTCTGGAGCACCAACACATCCCAAGGAGGGGGAGGGGGAAACAACATGTTAGAGGTGATGGAAGAAATTAAAGCAGACAAATGAAAACTAAAAATAAATAATAGAGATGAAGCTAATGCTGTCAATGACAAATAATGGCTATCAATTTGAACTCAACAGAAAACAAGGCAATGGGGTAAATAAAGGGAGCAAACAACAAATCGTTGCATCTTGACATTGTGATTTCAATCCTTGGATTAAAAATCAATTCTCTGTTCAATAAAGTTCATTACAGTTTTACTGTTTTTTTATGTTTGATAAATTGTAAGGTTGCCTTAGAATTGCAGTGCTCAAATGAACAGAAGATAATACAGAAGCCAATAACATGTTTAAAGTGACTCCATCTTCTTTTAAGACAAGAATCTGCATACTGCCACAGACTGTATTATGTTTTAATTGTAAATATTTTAGTGTGAGAATGATTTCAAACCCCTCAGCTGAAAGAACTTAACTAAGATGGATTAAATTAGGTGGCACAGTTTAAATATGTTTTACTGATTGACAAAAAAGATTTAATGAAATACTATTTCACATACACCTGGGTTTCCACCCACAGCAAAAAGCAATACAAAATTTGGCAACAAAATGAATGCATGAGATGAAAAACAAAACCAAACAGGGAGGGAGGATGATACACTGACATAAATTCAGAAGTTCTGCCGAAAATACAGCCATACAGCCTTAAAATAATAGATATGTGGGTTTGTAAATATTGATCAATTTGTATTTTGTATGTATTTTATCATTAGTCATCTTTCACTTAAACAGAATGTTTATGATTTTCATTACAAAACGTGTTGTGTTGTTATATGTATCAGTCTTATTCACATATTCATATTTTATCCAAAGGCTCTACCAAAATAGATGAATCAGTCACTTTCAGATGGACCTACAGTGTCACTTGAGGTCAAATTATTCAGGGTGTGGCATAAACACATGCCACTGACACATCATGCATGTTATGAGTGCACAGAAGGGTGGAGGAAGTCTAATAGTATGTTCCAACAGTGGATACATACACCTGCAATCTGATGCCATAATGACAGAGCAGACAAGGATCGCAGTAGATCCGGTTTACCCATCCATGACCATTACGTAATACTGCTTGTATGCAAGAAGGATGGATAGTTTCTATTATATAAACCACCCAGTGCAACAATCGACAGACGAAATGCCGTTAAGAACAACAATCAGATTACCCCCTGATCACATTTATGATAAACTCGAAAGCGGTTTCAGCAGGGGGTTAAGCAGTCAATAACCTTGGGCATCTACGTCGAGCAGTGATGTCTGCACGGCCAGTTTTAACAGCAGGACGCTGCAGGGCCCTCGTTGTGTCGGTGGCCATGACGAGTAACGTTAACTCCTAGCTTTTAACAGTTATCAGAACAAAAGACGGTAACGTTTTAACAGAGGAAGCCATGCGTCTCTGGTAACTCAATGAGTAACAAAATACCACGGTATCTTGATGTCGTGCGGGCTAGCATACATGCTAGCTAACTTAGCTAACATTAGCTACAAGGCAAACAGTTTTCATGCAAACACTTAACGTTACATACATGTTAATAATGTACAGTTTAACGGAAACTCCCAAACACTTGCCCCTGGTCGTCACATTGACACTAGTAGCTATAAACTATTTTAAGAGAGCCACAGTTACAACATGCTAACGTTACCAGTTAGCTATGCTAACGTTACCAGTTAGCTATGCTAACTTGCGATAAGGTCGTCTTCGCAGCATGCTACGTTAACTTGCCATTTAATGATAGCTAAATAAAAACAACCAACCTGTGCTGTCAGCCACGTTTCCCACTGAGGTCGCCATCTCCTCAGTCTTCGTATCTTGCACGGTGGTCGTCAATGTGTCTTCTGGTAGATTACAGTTTCAGAGAAAAATGTGCGATGAGCAGCCGTCTTTGTCGGCTGAGACCTGCAAACACGTTGCCAGGCGAGCTAACCTAATCTTTGATTTTCCGTATCCCGTACAGCGCTTGATGGAAATATTGCAGTGGTCAGTTTAGCTGGGTAACGTTCATACTTAATCAACTAACCTCGCTACAAGCCCTAACAGCTACCTTTTTACTGACCTTAAATGTTTTGTTGCTTAATAGTTCGAGGTGGTTTCTCTTCACAACAAAGCTGCTATGGAACATAAAATGGCGAAATGGGTGGAACTCATTTTTTGAGAGAAACTAGATCCACACCTCGCCATTACGAGGACGCGTGCATGTAAAATTCTAATAAATGTCGTATTAGTGAAATAATAACTCATAGGATGCGGGCTTTAAGTATTGTTTCCTAACCGTAAGTCGTACTAAGTTTCATGACGGAAAATAAACCGATTATAAATTATATTGCGCGGAAGAACACATTGGTGCAGTGAGACAGAGTGCAAGTGATGGTGCTCTAAAAGACATCAGTGCTTCAAGGATTCATGAGGTGATTTTACTGTAGATTACAACATGGCAGGGCGTATAAATATGTCTGGCATGCCAACGTCTATATAGTAACAGATTAAAGGAATGATACAGTTCAATCATATCATTCAACAATTAATTGGTTACAGTACTCTAAAATGCAGGCTTGTATTGTGAACCTGCATGTATGTGCGGTAGGCCTACATTCAAGTTGGAATGTAATGTACCTTCTCACACACACATATGCAAATGTACGCATCAAACTTGCATTTGGACACAAGTATAGGCCCAAACAAATGCAAAAAGGTAGCTTTGTGTTGTTAGTTAAGTTACTAATCCTGCTCTGGGAATTAGAAACAGCACAAGCAATGAAACAGTAGGTTACCAAAAGTGAACAAGGCAAACATCTTGTAGTGTACACTGTTTGCACAACCATGTATTTCTTTATCAAGCAGGGGCAGGGACAGATGCATTAATTACAACATAACTCCACATTGCATTGGTAACCATGTTAGGTAATGTAAGTACTTAATTCCAAGATTTCCTAACACTGACCTGGGTATGTGCAGACCCCTACCTTTGTGTAACAATTTTGTTGATCTGTTTTTTAAATGAGTGTATCAGATCTGTAGCTTGACCAAAACAGGCCTACAACTAGGATATGCATACAATTCAGCTGTGCTGTATGGGTTTCTGTGCAGACGCAAATTTCATAATCACCAACAGAGGGCAACCTCTGTAAACCTATTTCCAAGAAAGATTTGTGGAGCCCTGCAAAGTGGTTTTGAACATCATTTTTGCCTTAGCTTTTGTTATTTCTGCCAGTCCCACATCCATATTACCCATCTGTAGATGACAAAGGGATTCCCTGGGTTGTGTTATAATCATACAGTCTATGATTATAATATGGTGTCTGTATTCAACTAGTTGTTGCACATTTCACGCCACTGAAATAGCCGCTTCTTCAGTTTGTAAGCATGTTGGCCAATGTCACAGTTTTATTACAAACTTCAGTCAATATTTATTTGAAACCTAAATTATAGGCAGCACAGGCCCCCATTATGCACAGTATCTCTCCAATTCATTCCCGTTTAACACATGTCAGTTTTAAGGATGTGGCCCGTGAAGTGATAATCATTAACGTGCCATTCTGCCCCGAAGATGTTGAAAAGGGGGCTACTGCTTGCTGCACCCCAGTTTTTCCCATCGTCCCTCTATGGGAAAGTAGTTGACATCATTGCCCATGTTGGCTTTTCTCTGTGTGCTCAAAGCATGCATAGGGTGCAGGGTTTGTGTACTCTTCCACGCGTTCCTCTCCTTTGCTCTCGCTCTTCACACTGCTTAGCGGTCACTTGTGCACAGAATGATGTCATGGGCACTGTGTGTGTATATGGCAATTGCATCTGACATGCTTTATCTTTGTGCAGGCTACAGTCGGTCAGGGCGAACACATCTTCTCCTGCCTAAAGGGTCGGTGACAGCTCTCCACAACAGACCCAGCTTTCACACAAGCTATTTTCGGAAGCACGTGAGAGCAAGAGGTTCATTCACTCACCATTTAGACCGGCCGTTATTAAAATCTAGGCATAGCCTGCAGATATTGGGAGTTTGTTGTGCTGTTTAATTGCCAGGGCAGAATATTCTGCCACCAAATGAATGGCCTAAATTATTTCAGCCCATTTATTTTAGGAGAAGATCCAATGCAAGCTGATGACCCACATAGTTTGCAGTGTTTTGGAATGCAGATACGGTTGCTTTGTGATACAGAGGGAGTTATTTGTTCATTAGTTAGATTTCTTTGCTCCATTTGTGACTCATAACTGAAAGCTGGTCATGTCTTATAGTGCATGAGCTCAGAGAAACATATTTTACTGTAATGAGGAAATGTTTTCTTGCTCGCACACATCTGGAACAGCCATCATGGATCTCAGTACCCGTCTACAGTTTCAGGCTTCCTGATCAATGAGTCCAACTGATTTTATGGCTGTGTTATTAGTGTTTTCCAGAGGTCCTATAATTCAGATTTGATGCTTCAGCACTGCAGGGATGGAAAAAAAACCCACACTATTTATTTCACTTTCTGGATAAAATTAGACACAGCCATCAAGTGGAAATTCATGAAGAAGTTGAATTTGAATGTATGTTCATGATAACTGTCCCAACTGAGTGCATTTTTCTACATATATTTCAATCAGGAGAGACTTCATTCTGAGTGAACAAATATTATTTTGATGAGCACAAAAAGATGAGAAATGTAACTACTAGTCTGGCGATTAGACCCCATCGTCATGTCATGTTTACATATATGTTCCGATACCAGTTTTTCCTTCCTGATACAGATTGTCAGAATCAGAATCAGAATCATTTATTGCCAAGTAGTTTTCACATATAAGGAATTTGACTTGATGTCACGGTGCATAACAAGAAACAACACAAACAAAATATACACAAAACAAATATAGAACCAAAAAAAAAAAAACAATAGAAAGGCAAATTTCTTGTGATGTCTGAACTTGCGAATCAGCCGATACCAAGTACCAATCTGATACCAGTGCACTAAAAAAATGTTTTATTTAATATATTTATTTTTAACAGCTGTATTCTACTACCGTGGGAGGGTTCTGGATTTTAATCCAGCTTGGGGCTCTTCCTCCCTCAGTCCAAAGACATGCAGGTTAAGTTAATTGGTAACTCTAAATGTGACTGTGAGCGTGAATGGTTGTCTGTCTGTGTCGGCCCTGTGATTGCAACCTGTCCAGGGGGTGCCCCTGATTAGCAGGGATAATGGATGGATGGATGTATACTACTAACCCTGCATGGATGTCATTGTTGTATGGCCTGGCTCAGATTAAACCTTTTGTAAAACATGAACAAATACAGAGAACGGATGCCATATAACTTCAGTCATAACAGAAATATAACATGAATAAACTACTTTAAAGTAGGGCTAAGTTACATGGTATCAGAACTGTGCATATCGTGTACTCACAGATACCGATAGATTTCTGACGGGTACTGAAACAAATCTAAGGGTGTGATGAAGCCATAATATAATAAAGTGAATAGTGAGTGAGAGCGAATTATGAATGAATGAAGCATGAAGATAGTCTTCCTGATTGGACTTATGCTGAGCTTCATATCCTGAAAGATAAAATAGTGACAAGTAATCCTGCAGCTGCTCGACTTGCCTGTAAGATTGTAACCTGCATTAGTCAGCAGTTTCCACACAGTGATGGGAAAAAAACATAACATGCACTTACAAGATTGCTAAGCAATAAGAAGGTTTATATTAAATCAACAGCAGAAAAGTAGACAACCATCATGTCGGCATGAGTGCAACACTTTATTGCTTTGCCAGATTGCCTGCAGCAGCGCACATATTTGTCACTAGCTTCCCCTCAGACAGAAAAAAAAGAGACGGAACAAAGGCATTTCCTCGGGAGCATCTTTGCTGTTGTAGCACAGGCCAGCATACCCACTGTGACTGTTGACACACTAACACAGTGAGACAAAGTTGAGTCACTTTTAAGGGATTTACAGTCCCTATTTAGTTTAGTTTTGAAATAACTGAAGTGTGCTATAAGTGCACTTTGTGGAAAACAGGCAGGCAGATATTGGACTTCTAGCTGCCAGCCAGGTTAATCATCAGGTACTAGCAGTTTGATTCATGCTCCTGGCCTTTATTTAAGCCATTTGTCAGCTGCAGACTGATGTTTTATAGCCACACATTTTGTGGTTGGAAGTTGTGTCTGAACAACACAACTATGTAGAAAAATGCACTGCTGTAAAAAGTGTGTTTCTGTTTGAAGTTATGTTTAATCCTCACTTCTCTGGGGTTAAAAGTTATTCAGCGCAGGCGGAAAAATACAGATAGTCTCTGTTTTAAGTTACTATCCCATTAATTTCTGCCAGTGGTATTCATTTGAGGCTATTAAATGCAGATGGGGGGAAAAACACAAACAGCAAATCATCATCATTCGTCATCATTCAAGTCACATAACAAGGTTTAACCCTGTCAGTACCTGTGTCCGTCAGTGTCAGGGAGCAGTTAGGGGACAGGTCAGGGCTGGTGTTTGCAGTGATGGTGTCAGGGCCTGCCTTTAAATTTCTGCATTCATCACCTGTCGTCCCTCTGACTCCCTGACCCCTCTCATTTCACCCTGCCCTGCTCCTCTTCTCCCGTGTCCCTCCTCCTTCCTCCTCTCGCTGCGAGGAGGAGAGTGGCAGTGTGTATAGGACCCGGTGACACCTCTCATGACAGCAGCTGTCAGTCTCTGCTATCAATTACACCGGCTGACTGACACCCTCTCCCTGATCCTGGCTTTTATTCACCCTCTGGGAATCTCCACCAGTTATGACAACAACCACCTCTGGCTTATCACCGCGCTGATGCAGAGCCCCATTCCTCTCCGAGACTACCAGGAGAGCAGTGCAGGGATGGGAATCGAGAACCGGTTCCAAATTGTCCGATCCATTGGAATCGTATGCCTCGGAGCGTATCGATTCCTTTTATCAATGTTGGCATGTTTTTCTGACAGTTGCACATTGCAAAACAATGATGTCAAACTTGTGTCTATGCTGAGACAATGTAGAAGCGCTGCTGGGTCCTTGGATCACATACAGGTGCTCTTTGGATACTTCAGGTGTACTGTGCTTATTTCATCTTGTGAAGGGCTCTTTGCATGAATATGTTTTTTTTCTTCTTTTTTTTAAAATTAAATTGCAAGTCTCAAATCTTGCAAATCCAAGGCATACTGTTTTGTGAAAAAAAACTAAGATGCCTTTATTTTACATGGCAATATATATTTAAAATGACCAATGTGTTGCAGCCAACATAGGTCTTCATCAGGATCATTGTCTCATGCGTCTACAGTCCCAGCAGCACTGTGGAGATAAGTCTGGCTACACGAGACTATGCTGCTTGTAATCTCCGTAAAATGATCATTTCAAGAAAGGGTGGAAACACCAGCAATATGCTGAAACATCTTCCAATGCAATATGGGCTTAAATTCTAGGAATGCCATGTATAGTGTCACTGCTTCCCAACCGAGCAGCACGTCCGTTACGAGGGTATAATGGTATAATACAGTAACTGTTGGAAAGGCTGTAACATTAGAGGTACGCAGCTACACTGTGTTCAGACTCAGAGATATTAAAACAGTTGAGTTGATGTGAAAACAATCAATATCAATATCAGTTTCCATCCTTAGCAATTGCATTGCATTGCACTGCATTGCATGTTAATGGTGAATATGTGACTTCTCCAAGGGTTTAGACTAAATCTCCCTTGTAAAAAGTCTCCTCGCATGGAAAACTCCACTGATCCCGGCTTTGCCAGATCTCATTTAGATCCACCTGAGGGGGCATCGAGTGGCGTGCAATCCCAGAGACGGGATGTCTGGGGTGGGGAAGGATTAGAGGAGACTCCCCCTGGCTGGCTGGTGTCCTGGACTATCTGCGAGGCTCTCCTGTTTGTCTATGTGTGGGTGTGTGTTGTGCAGCTGATTGTCTGATGTTGTTGTATTCTGCCCTCTGTGAACCAGCGTGCGGCTTGAGATCATTGCAATCATTTTTAAATCGCTTGTCTTTCACGTCTTTTATTACTTTTACTATCTTACACACGTTGTATCTTTTTCATCCCGCAGCTCTTTTCTTCAGACTTGTTTTCATTTTATTTTATGAGTGTGTTGTTTTCTTTCACTTGCTTGTTAAAACACTTTGAGCCTGCATTAAAAACAAATCTCCGTGCCTTATCTTCAATTTGTTTTATTTAGCTATTAAGTCATTCTTTTAGATAGTCATCATTTATTTGATACCCTTTTAGATTTTCATTGCTTTGTCTAATCCAAAATGAAATTGACTTTGCACCAATCAGGCGTCTCTGCTACATAACATGCTCATTACTCCTCTGTGACTTCTCCCTCTCTTTCCCACTCTAAACAGAGCACTTGTTGTGGCCTATCCCTTTGTTTGATTAAGAGCAAATGGAGGTGGAAACTTACATGAAAAACACAAATAAGCTGTCAGAGGTTAACCTATAATTACCTACTGTACATGCACTATAAACACTGTGATTTCAGGTTGATTGCTCTGTGATCCTGAAGTACTCACACACCCTGAATCCACCAAATAAAATCGGGCTTTATGATGGCCATATATCTTTAAATCAATGGGGCTGGTCATTCACCTGGCAGGTTCTGCCTCTTTGGGTTTCACTCTGCATCACTCAAATTGCTTTCCCCACCAGCGACAGTTACAGCATAATTGACGTGTGGCCAGCCTTGAGCAAATAGGACTTGTGTTGTGTCCCATTCTCACGCAGAAGTCATCCACTTTGTGAAACCTTTTATCCAGAAAAATGGATCATCCATCACTAACCCCTCTCCCCTGTTCGAGCCCCTTTCCTCCCACTGGTTGCGTAATAGGCCGTACCTTGTGAGTCAGCCATGGTGGGGGGAACATTTTGTTCGGAAAGAAGGTCACCGCCGGAGAGTAGAAATCAGCCTCTCGCCACGATCAGGGCACAATACACCACTGTTCACCCTAAAAACCAAAGGTCTCCGTTTGCCGCCTTGGAATAAGCTGCTAAAAAGGACACCGATGTGTTTGAACTGTACTTATCGCACCTGTCCGCATCATAAGTTGACGCTTCATACGTCACGACCGACTTACTATGGGCTTCCACTGTGTGTGAGAACTTTTCCCCCTCTGTCTTATTGATGCTGTTCCAAGTTATGTAACTGCACACCATGCCACAATAAAGGATTAGACCAACTTTGAGGAGATAAGCTCCATAATAATAATAAGCAGTAGCAGCACAGAGCTGGTTTTCTGAACTCTGTGGCATTTTTTTTTGTTTAATCTATAATCTCATACAATTTTTTTCATGCAGTTGTTTGAACAGTTTACCTCCAATCTCAGCCTGTCTTTTCCCACCCTGTTCTTTTCCTCTCTATGTATCCTGTTTATATGACACACACAGTTGTAGAAATATTGCGGAAACCGGGGCTCATTTCAAGATACAATGCACACTTGATTCGAGTGTGCGTATGAAGGAAAGGTTTTGACAACATTTTGTAAATATTGTCACTCTAATGAATCTAACTTTGCTCAGGGTTGCGTCTTTCCATGTGCCAGATTGTTTCTTAAAGAGATTTCCAGGGTGTTAATCTTTTACTTAGAGAATATGTGTGTGTCACTTTTTTGCATGTGCAAGTGTCTGCATGTGCAATCATGTCTGGCCAACTTGTATGTTTATTCTGTGTGTGTCTGTATCTGTGTGGACACAGCATAGGTCGGAAACGGGTTGGACCACAGCGGCTGTGGAAGGAACAGGGAAAGGGTCCGGAGGAAAAGGCGTAACTGCTGCCTGTCGACCACCAAATCCACTGCCCTTATTCCACAGGGTGCAATAAAACACCCTCGAGACAATTTCACACTCACACACACACTTATGCACACACATAAACAGGGAGACCATAATAACAAAGTACAAAGTGGATTATTATTGTAGGTGTTCTGACCTTGTCTTGTAAAATGTCATGTTTCAGCAAAAATGACACAGAGATTTTTGGGCTGATTCCACAGAGAAACGGCTGTGGCTTTACTGCTGATGTGAAAACGAGGGAGTAAAACTACTAATCTGTGTGGGACCAGGCTACTATAGTTCAAACACAAGAACACGTCCACTTGATCACTTCAAATTTGCACTGATCACACCCTGTTCTGACGGTTTTTGAGCCGTTTATTACGTGCAATGATTATATCATTATCTATTCAAAGTTACACACCCAAAATCAAATTGTACATGATGTAACAAATAAGAACATTTAGTAGTCATCCACAACAAAATAAATAAATAAATTATTGACCTTTTGATATAACTGTTTAGGAAAAGTGTGTGTCATCCTTAAAAGAGTGATTTGACTCAGCGAGGAGACAGCGTGCGATGACATTCAGACGCAGCTGTGGTGGCGAAGCTGCAAAGGTCAAAGGTCACCAAAAAAGCAGAGTGTAGTGAAATCTGTCGAATATTACTGTATGGACAAGGCAAGCTTTTCTCTTTGTAACAGTCGCAGAGATAAGTTATTTTCTGGAATGTCCCAATATAAGTGAATAATTCATCTATTTATCTGCAAGCTGTTCAGATTTAGAGGATTACATCCTCTCTTTTTCCTGTGTTATCTCTTGCAAAACAATTACAGGAATCGTGTGAACTTTTGTCTTGTTGAGTGTATGAATGAAAAGTGAAAACAATGAGGATGCAAAAGTGTGTCCAAGGTCAGGCTTTCTTTTGCATACATATGATTTATATAGCAAATGTTCTACGACATAAAATACATCTGTGAATTCACCCCGCTGGTGAATTTCAAAGCTTTAACGTGTCTGTAAAAAGGTGGATGCTAACAAGTGGCTAAATGAGACTACAGAGGTTGTCGAGGACATTAAACGTCACCGCCACATAGGCTGGCGACATTCAACTGTTGGGTAGTTCCTTTATAGCCTAACGTTAGCTTTAGACTTCTGGCGATTGCATTTACTCTTCTAAAATCATAAAACTGGTCTTTATATGGAGAGTAATGTGTAAGTATCATAAATGTTTGTTCGCCACAGAGCTTATTTTCTTCAAATATCCCATAGGCTTTTTGACGAGGGAATCCACGGACGCTAACTTCCGGGTTGGCCTACAAAAAGACATCATCCCTTCGGCTCCCTTCCTTTGAGGCTGGCATCCGATACCTGACAGAAGTGTTGAGAAGTGTGCTTCTGCGTAATGTTACAGGTGTTGTACTAAAACCTTACCTCGCTTATAAGCAGCTCTGTACTCTTGAATGATCTTTAACCCTTTCTCCACAACTCTGGGTCCCTCCCTAGAAACAGGCCCCGGGAGATGGGAGCAACCAGGGGGAAACATGGGGGTGAAAGGTCAGGGGTTGCTGATGCAGAAACAAGGCTCAGTGAGGGAGTGGATGGGGTGGTGACCTCTGACATTACAGCCAAAGAGTTGCAGACTCCAAGTCTTTAACCACCAATCATGTTACATTTACTCACTTTGCATTTCTAGTTTACTACATATTAATATACAACTAGCTTAAAAGCACTCAGTGAACCTGTGGAGGGTCCTAGTTTGTCATGGGTAATCTTCTGTCCTCTGCAGCGGCGCATGAAGGCCATCGCCAAGCCTAAAGTAATGGGCATTTTTTTGAGGCAGACATTTAGAATTGATTAAGTTACACTAAGTCTGGCATACACTCAGCCTTAGTTAAGCTACTGACCATATGTCCTGATATTGGAAAATAATAAAGCAATAATGCATGAAAACAAGAATAAGCTACAAAACAATGTACCCTGCAGTTTTATTGTATCAAAACACTGGATATGTTATCATGGACACGTGCCATGGAAACAAAGGTAATGTTGTGTTTAATTAAATCAAGACAAATCATTTATGCAAACAAGAAGATATGCCAAAGACTGTGTACTCGACAAGCAGGTGATCCCTGGGGGGGGGGGGGGGGGGGG
>JAOVVB010273430.1:0-17930 GCA_028570985.1 Heterobranchus longifilis | reverse complement strand
GAAAACTCAACTTTAATGCAATATTCACAGGAAATAATCTGCTAAAAATTCATCCAAATGTCTCGTTTTACACAAACGTCCTGCATTCACTATTTGTGTTAGTCAGTTTATCAGTTGTTCTGTACAGTTATTGTTGTTATGCATTGAATACAATATGAAATATCCATAAAATATGCGACGTAGTCAGGGGTCGTCAGTTTACTCAATGATAGAAAAGGGGTCCCTGAAGGACGGGAACCACTGCTGTAGATGATGTGTACTTAACACACACACTGTGCACATACATCTCTATAAATGACCGTATGACAGTGCTGGAGCTTTGTTGCACATTAGTCAGCTAAATGACTTCATGGCTTGTTAATGAAATAAAGGCTACCGCTCTTCCTGTGTGTGCAGCTGGACCGGGAATACAGAGACTTCCAGGAGCAGGTGCAGCAGCAGATGGCCGAGCAGGACCGCGTCCTGGAGAAGCAGCGCGTGGAGCTGCAGGAGAAAGAGACCGAGATCGCAGACATGAAGGAAACCATCTTTGAGCTGGAGGATGAGGTGGAGCAGCACCGGGCTCTGAAACTCCACGACAACCTCATCATCACGGACCTGGAGAGTAAGTGGGCCGGACACGCACACACACAACAGTGTGAACTCTGACTGGCTGGTAGGTTTGTATACCCTCGTGTAGCCAGTGGTCATTCAGAGGTCCTGCTGAGTGAAGCCAAAACCAACATCTACTCAATTCCCCCACCGGTTAATAAACTCGTGACAACACCGGTGTTACCGATTACACCGCAAATGCACCACGGGTGGCTGTGCCTCTCCTGTCGGTTTTACTGCGCAGCATATCTTTGCAGCCGCTGAGTTCAGACAGGAAGTGCCCCGAAAACACTGCCCGCTTCCCTTCAGTGCCCATGTTAACTATAGACTGTATATAAATATATAAATATGATGCTAAGAAGTCAGCAGACTACAGTTGTATGCACAGAGCCAGTTACTCTGTCCAGACCACTACAGCACGGAGCTCTGAGGTCGGCTCGCGATCTAGTTTCTGGTCTGTTTTCACTGTGAAAACACTGATAATCTATTAGAAATTATAAAGATATATGCTATAAATGATCTGATTCTTCCTTAACAACCGCCTTAACAACCATCTTAACAACCGCCTTAACAACCGCCTACCTGCAAGAGGGTTTCCCCAAAAAGCAAAGTGTTTTTAAAAGCGGCTCCTGCCGCCGGGCGGAGAAGTTCATCAATATACATGCACGTTCACGTCGGCGGCAACCGCCTCATACCCCTCCTGCTTCCCCTCTGCTGCCTTCCCCCATTGAAATGAATGGAGGCGGCAAGTTGCAGCGCCTCCGCCATCGTCTTGTCGTAAAAGTGAAAGTGAAATGTGAAATGTGACTCCTCTGTGCTGCTGCTGCTTGAGCTGACACAAGGTGGGCGCTAAAAATAAACTAAGTGGGTTATATTTCTATTAAAAAAAGCAGGCGGTGGCTAAGTAATTTAATTGGTGTATGCCCCAACACCATGTAACCCTGGTAACACAGAACGCAAAACAAACTTTTCGTGCAGCGTGATACAAAGTTGATGTGAATAGACATTTTACAACTCGAGCGAGAAATGTGCGTGCCACAGTCCCGATCAGCGTTGAGATTCTCCTGCACATCATAGACCTGATCAATCCAAACCTGATGCGGTTATTTCTGCATCCTTTTGATCTATTTATTGCAATTAAATCACAGCAAAATCTGTTTATTTTGGGTGCATACAGTTGTTGTAGCGGCAGTCATCCAGGCGCAGTTTCTGTAGAAGGCGTTGAAATAGTGGTTGTGTCGGCCATGTTGGTGGAAAGAAACATTGTTGGTATCTTTGGTCTTGGTCTTGCACGAGTAACGCAAGGCTGAAAATTCACTTTGAGTTTTGTGTGAACGCAGCATGAATCTCCTGGCATCACGTGTTTATCAAACTGAATCTTCAGGCTAACAGCAGTAAGACATGTCAACATGTGTGTACTTCCTATTTCAGACTCTGTGAAGAAGCTGCAGGACCAGAAGCACGACATGGAGAGAGAGATTAAGATTCTTCACCGCAGACTGAGGGTAAGAGTGCTGCAGGGGGCAGTAAGCTACATGAGGACCAGGGCAGACTGGGGCCAAATAATATTTGTATAAAGCTTTTTGTTTTAGATTGCTTTTAGTACACTAGAGCCCCTTTTCCATATGTACGTGCTGGCTTGGCTCGACTCGGTTTGACTCGGTGCGTCAGCCCAGCACGACAGGTATAAATCTCCATGACAACAGGGCTACCTGCCTGAAGGCGCGTCTTTAACTGTAACACGCCTGTCATGAGTCCATGATGTTTAGAAGCAGCGGGCTGGTCCACCGCTGTGACTCGTGTTCAAAGGAGCGGCTGTAAAACGGTGGATTTCATTTGCTATACATTCTTCACAATAAATGTGATTTTGTTATTTTAAAGCTTTTATTTTGAAGCAGCAAAATCAGGAAATGTTGGGATTTCATCAGCAGTAACTTACCATGTCTCTGAAAGCACACAGAGACTTTTAAAAACATCTGTCTCGCTGGTATCTTGACGAGTTGAGTCTCGCTTGTCTGAGGAGGAGAAGGGGGGTCGTCACGGGTCGGGGTCAGAGAGACGCAACCTGCTGGGAGGCAGCTCAGGTGCACTTTGGCCCGACTGCATCACACTGCAGCTAATAGTACATTTATCTGCACATGGTTAGAATAAGTATTTTCCATTGGATTCACAGGAAGACAGTGTAGATGGGAAAATTCACAAAACCTAAACCATTTTAAAGCTGCACCAGTCAAAATGTTAACAATGGATCAAGTGACTGTGTGTAGTGTGAAAGAGGTTGTGTGTATTGATAAAACCACGTAGAATTATCACCTGACTTTGCGTGTCCCCTCAGCTCTACTCATCTGTTTGACATCGTTCAGCTCATTGTTTGTTAGCAACCAGCTGGTGAACTCAGCGCAGCGTTTAGAAGCTAAATAGATACGTGTCTCAGGAGTTCTGGGATACCAAAGCAGAGCTAAAAGCAGAGTGAATATTGGACTTTCATTGATCAGGTGGCCAGAAACACAACTCTAAATGAATGCTCATGTTTCTCTGTGTGTTTCCTGATGTGTATATAAGTCATCGTTTGCTAACACGTTCACCGTATCAACTACAAGGTGATAATAGGTCCGATGTTGCCCCCAAGTGGCCAAAAAAATCATTACCACTAGGGACGCACTGATTCTGGGCCGATACCGATGTTTGAAATAACAATTTGACCGACAGCCAGTCCTGACGTTTTTATGTTTTTATTATTTATTCTCCTCTTTTTGCCAGGAAAACAAAGAAATCCTCATTATTAAAAAAATAACCTATTTAAAGGCATTCAACAACTTTTAATATAACCTTCTTTCACATAAAAAAGTTTATTTATTGGGAAAAATAAATAACATTTATCCAGCACGACATTGATGCAAAACAACAGATAAATATCAGCCACTGCCGTCGGTGATGTCATCTTATTTGCTGATTGCCGATATATCAGTGCGTCCCTAATTAATTCTGATTTAATGATCCAAAGTATCATTTAGCCTAAGTAATGTTCCACGGTCTGCTTGCGTGTGTGTGCGCAGGAGGAGTCGATGGAGTGGCGTCAGTTCCAGGCTGATCTGCAGACGGCTGTTGTCATTGCTAATGACATCAAGTCTGAAGCGCAGGAGGAGATCGGAGACCTGCGGCGCCGGCTGCAGGAAACCCAGGAGAAGAACGAGAAGCTGTGCAAGGAGCTGGACGAGGTCAAGAGCCGCAAGTAAGATCCGCAGTCTTTGAGACGTTTGGAAGAGCTCCAGCGGTCACGCTGACATCGTCCATCTTTGTCTTTGTAAACAAAGTGAGGGACGATTTGCTTATGTGATTCAGTTTCTGGGTGCTCAGTAGCAGGGTTTGTATTCATTTATCTTTGATGAATCCCACAGTTGAAAAAAATGCCTTTTCACCCGAACTGTCCCTGATATAAACCCCTGAATGAGAACCGTGATGTAGAAATGTGCAGCGTAGGAGCTGTGAGTTTACATGCTGAGTAGAGCTGTGTGTGTGTGTGTGTGTGTGTGTGTGTGTGTGTGTCCCAGGCAGGACGAGGAGCGAGGCCGAGTGTATAACTACATGAATGCAGTGGAGAGGGACCTGGCTGCTCTCAGACAGGGGATGGGTCTCAGCCGGCGATCCTCCACCTCCTCAGAGCCCTCGCCCACCGTCAAGACGCTCATCAAGAGCTTCGACAGCGCCTCGCAAGGTCAGAATCTGCTCAGGGTTCCTGCGCAGTATGGAAAAGTATGGAATGTGATTTTCGGTAATTTCCAGGTCTGGATATGTTTGGGAAACAGAAAAATATATATCTTTATTTAAACTCGAAAATCATTGAGAGCAAAGCCCTCATTTACATTGACGTCGAGCAGATACAAAATAATAAAAAATACAAGATAAAAGAAAGACAATCAATAAAACAAACATATAAATACAAATACAAATGACAAAATCAATTAACACAGGTACAATCAGTAGCTAAAAGGTTTAAGGTTTAATTTCCCACGTTAGGAAGTCGTTCTTCCGACTTCGGCGTGTTCATGAGCCTTAAGTTGTAATGTGGAAACAACATGGACGCTGCGAAGAAGATGTGTTGCATTTTATTGCTCAGAACGTTTTGATAGCTGTTTTGAACAAAGAGCAAAGGAAACAGATCAGGTGAATCAGGAACTGTAATCGGAAACTCATTTTTCTGATTATTACGACATCTCATGCCCTGTCAATGCTGACGAAAGAGAAAAATAATTTGTGTATCCGTTTCATGAAAACGGGGCCAGTAGTTTTTCTGTAATCCTGCTGACAAACAGAAACTGAATATAAAAAAAACATAACCTGCTTGGCGGAGGTAATAAATGGAAGCAGTGACTCTTGTGCAAAGGTTCAGCTGGAACACCTCTGGCAGACCAACTGTGCAGCAGCGGATGAATGAAGCTGAATGAAGTGAAAGCTCCGCTGAGCTCAAATTACAGAGAAACATAAGTACGTTCACTCGTTGGGTGACCGGCAGAGTATGAAACACAAGTCGGTTAAAGAAGCAAAGTGGCTAAGGACCTTAGTGTTCCTGGCTAAAAACTCGGGATTATAAATAAATGAATGTCACTCTGCACAGAGGTCAGGAGTCAGGGTCAGTTACACAACACAATGTAGTAGGGAGTCAAATGTCTTGCTCAAGGACACTTCAGCAAGCTGGCCTGCTGCTGATCAAAGTGTGTACATTATAATACTGGAGATCATATCACTTCTTAAAATGACCTCTTAGAAATATAAAGACCAGCCCAGTGTACAGTGTATATTAGTGTATATTACCCATTTTACAACATTGTGTAAACAAGTCAATACACTACATTAACATTAATGTGTGTGAACTTCTTCATTCATTCAAACAGATTTCCTCTGAGGACAAATTGAATAAACCAAGTCCAGGTGGTGACCCGACACTCCGGCAGACCCAACACCTGATCTCCCTCATTTACCAGGATGTGCACAGGTGAGGTTCATGTTACAGCGACAAAACACAGGCACGCACACACACATCTTCATCCCTGTGTAGCCGATGCAGCTAACACGTCACCGTTTGTAAATATTACTTTCCGGATGTGATACCAAAAGTTTTTTACTGCGTACAACAAGGTGTTTCCGCTGTGTGATGTTACTCAGGATAGGAAACGTCCCAGAGAATGAAACTGGATTCTCCAGTTATGCTGCAGAAATGGATATTAAACAGGAAGATGCTATTAGCAGCCAGGTGGGTGGCAGTCTGCTGGGTGAAAGTTCAGTGTTTGTCCCATTCATCCACCACAACCTCCTCCCTGGAGGTTTTAAGCATTATGTAATGGTATAATTAGGTACTTGACTCCTTCCGATGTCTGTGTCTTTGTGGCAGGAGGTTACCAATTACCAATTACCAGTTTGGGGTTGAGGGAATAAACATGGTGAAATCCCACCTGTTCTATGTTCTCCTCGTTATATGGATCCTCTCCTTCCTCCTCCACCTCCTCCTCTCTCTTCTGCCCACCAGCGATGTCCTCCTGCACCTTCAGGACACCAACAACGAGACAAAAGAATAACGTTTAAAAAAAAAAAAAAGGAATTAAAAAAAAAGGAAGTCCTTAATATCTTTTGTATTACTGTGCTTTAGTCAATATGTACAGCATTTAGAGTGACACACCTCATCCTCCACTTCCTCCTGGTACTGGTCATCCAGCGTGTCTTCCTGTTGATCTGGGTTTCCAGCCATCTGAACGCACACAAATCACACACACACAAGTTAAAACACTACGTAAAGATCAGCGGCCATCCGAGACTCTGGGGGTCCCCAAACAAAGAAGCCCCCCATAAAAATGCAATTCAGTCAATTGTGCTTGATCAAACAACATAATTAATTGTTAAAAATAATAACACCATGCACACAAGCACATCTGAGTATTTGAACAACAGAGTAGCAGAAGGGGCCCATTTGGTTTTTTTTAGGGCAGCAGCTGTGCACTGTATACTTCCTTTATGAAATGTTTATAGTTTTCAAAATGTGCCAATATGATCTGATTTTCACTGATTTTTTGGGGGTCCCCAAGCATTTGCCTAGTTTTCCTGACGGTGGCCCCTGGTGAAGATCATTTATTTTCCGCAGTTTCTTCCCCAGATGTCTCCAGTTCTCAAACTCTAATCTTTTTTACCGATATCAGCGCTCAATCTGTAACCCCTGTAGTCAGTTCTGTTGATGCTGGATATAGTTTCTGTGTATTTGACCGTTGCATTGTTTCTCCTCTGGCCCCTCTTTACTCACCACCAGTTCTTCCTCCACAGCTGGTTGTTCGGGGCCCGGGCGTTTGTCTTTGTGCTGAGCTGGCGCTGCCGGCTCCTCCTCCTCCTCTACCACCTCCTCCTCCTCGTCTCCTGCGATCCGGTGCTGCGGCCGCTCGTCCTCCGCCTCCTCAAACTCGTCCTCTCCCTGGTTGTTGGGGTCGTCCTCGGGGTCCAGGTCACCAACTACTGCACCCTACAGAAGAAGAGATCATAGGCAAGGCCGTTTTTTATTAAAAAATTATTATTATTATTATTATTATTATTATTATTATTATTATTTATTATAAAGCATGTTTCATATATAGATGGTTCAAGGTGCTGCACAGAGAAGTTAAAACACAATACAAAGATAAAAAAAACAGCACAATTCAGAGATAAAAACAAAACGATTCAAACATAATGCAAAGATAAAAACAGCAACAAGAAAAAAAGAGAGAGAAGGAGAACATTTAGTTAAAAGCACAATACAGTTTTCAATCTGGATTTAAAAACTGCAACGGTTGTGGCATTGTTAAAATCATCAGGCAGAAAAAATAACCCTGAATTGAAGACAGTAAGGAAGAGATGCAATAATAATGGTAATGGTGAGTTAATATTTGCACTATGGTGCATTAATATTAGAACAAGAGCAAGAGATAAAATGCATGCAATAAAACTGTAGTGTGGAGGATTTATAACGGAATATGTTTGGCAGATGAAACTGATTGTGGCAGTTACTGTACTCTAATGTGGTATTAATTGCCTCGTTGGTATTCAGAAGCTCTAACAGATCGCTGGGTTGACTGACGAGTGGAAGATGGATAGACGCGAGATGAAGAGGAGAGCGGGGCAGGGAGGATGAAAGAATCGATTTGTGGATGGATGGCCGAGCGGACGTATGACACACGATCCACTGGTGCGAATGTTAACTGACTGAATGAGCTGAAAGGACAGACGGATGAAACACGTGTCAACAGATGGATAGACAGTCACCTGCTGATGCGGTGGCACTCTGTGGTCCCCTTCTTGGTTCTCCTCGTCCTCGTGTAACATGTGAGTGTCTGTCAACGCACGCAAACAAATATGAACTCTTCTGTCAGGACGTGAGAAACATTCACTCAGAAATATGATGTCATGATAAACATTTTAATGAATTATTCCAGGATTATGCTCCCGGCTCACCTTCCTCGTCGTCAGTGTGACGGTCCTCTTCTCCTTGAACAATATCATTGTCCATATTCTCGTACTCGCTCCTCTTCCTAATGACAGCAGTGACAGCAGAGGGCGGTCACAAGAGCACAGGCTCGACATCAAAACAGAGCTATTAAAGGCAACATATTACGCTCATTTCCAGGCTCATACTTGTACTTATACTTTTGGGTTTCTACTAGAATATGTTTACATACTTTAATGTTCAAAAAACACATTATTTTCTGTCTGAATACACCTGTATTCACCGTCTGTCTGAAACGCTCCATTTTTGCGCCCGTCTCTTTAAGTCAGGGGTCTCAAATTCAAATTGGCTTGGGTGCCACTGCTGGTATTGTCATCTCATAGGAGGGCCACTTTAACGAAAGACATTTTTTTTGGAGTGATTTTATTTTAATTGTATATGAATGGGGTAGTTGGGGTAGTTATGAATGGGGTAGGAAATTGGTAAGAAACGACTAGAAAAAAATTAGGAAATGAAAATATAAATTTGCGGGCCGGATTGTGTTATATTTTTGACATCATGCCGCGGGCCGGAGGGAGAAAAATGGCCTCAGCTTTAAGCCTCCCCTCCTGAAAAAGCCCAGGTCAGTGTTTCTGGGTCTTCCACATCTGCAGAATCTGGGAATTGCTGTAACAGCAGTTTGTACCTATATATAATGTAGTAGAGCTGTGACATCACAACCTTACAGAAGTTCTGACAGCTCGTTTAAAGGCAGTTTCAGAATATGGGCTGTGTGCACTTTACAATATGGGACCTTTAATATTGAGAAATATGCATCTGTACTACAGTGCGTTTAAACATTTACTGCTTGCCATCAAGCAGTTTTTACCAAACAGCCTTTTTTGAGCCATTGATACACATTCAGATACTTTATATCGTTTATGTGGTAGAAGTGTTCCAGTTTGCTGTTATGTAGACACTTCTGCATATTAAGACCCAGGGGGTTTTCCCTTCCGTCTTTGCACAAATTCAATCAAAGCATTAAATGTTTCCTCCTGGATTACGGATGTGTGTGTTACTGCCAGGATCAGAGAATAATTAAGTTTGTCGAGTGACAAACAGTGAATTAAAAGTCCCAGTTTGCAGGAAGGAGATTTTCATTATTGCTCAGGTTAATCAATGCAATGCCAGTCTCATTAAAAGTTACTTTTCACATTTCTTTAGAAAAAAATCATTAAGAAAATGGCCGACAGCCATGATTGACAGCGCTGCTGATTCTTTATCTTTTGAGCTGATGTAGCAACACAACTGAAAAAACACACCAGGTTTGGGTCAGTTACTTTCACTTTCTTCTTGTTAATTTAATAATTGAAAAGCATTGAGAAATTACATCAAAATGTACAACATTTTTAAAGAACCTGGAACTATTTGCATTGCTAGAAAATAGGGCTGAGCAATTAAAAAATGCATTTTTAATTATGATTTTGGCTTCCAAAGGATTATTGTGCCGCATTGCGTTTCACTCAGTGCTCTCGTTTTGTCTTGTGTTATAAATCCTTTCCTTTACAGCACTTTCACCCGTTTTCACTGAGTTACTGACAGGAATATGTTGAATATTTACCAAAATGTTGAACATATGTTTAGGAAGTTTCAGTAGGTTGTGGGAGTGCACGACAACATAGTTGATCTTATTTATTTTGATCAAATTTATTTTTATTAATTATTTTGCTGAATATTTATTTAAATGTATATATATTAATATATTACATATAATTTATCTCTTTTTTTCAATAAATGCATGATGTCATGTCACATGAGTAATCATGTTAAATAATCGTGATTCTCAATACTGACCAAAATAATCGGGATTAGGATTTTTGCCATAATGGAGCAGCCCTACTAGAACGTTTCTTCTGCCCGTTGATTTGAACTGATTCCAGCTCTGATTTGAAATCTGACCTCTGGTGCTCCTCTCTCAGCAGCTGCTCCCGTCTGTCGGCCTCCTTGTGCTGCTGCTGCTCTTTCTCCTGCTCCTGCTTCAGCCTCTGCTCCCTCTCCTTCAGCACCTTGTCTCTCTGGACCTTCAGGGCCTCCTGTCGCATCTGGATCTGCCTGCGCTCCTCGGTCCTCTGAGCCTCCAGCCGCTGCTGCTCCCGCTGCTGCTCGTAGGCCGACTTCACGCGCTCCACTTGGCCCTGCGCCTCGTGCTGCGGCTGGGCGTCCTGATGCAGCAGGTGAGGACCCTTCTGTAGAAGACAAACAGACGCAAACCGACACGTAGAGCAAGGAAAAGAAATTACAGCAAATCAAACACACAGCGCTGCTGCTAATTTGAGACATAAACGTGGAGGTTAGGTGTAATTCATCCTTTGGGAATGTTTCATCGATTTTAAATGACAGCGTGAAACAATGAGCAAGCTGTCATTAATCAAAGAAGTAAACACTGAGGAAAGGTTGTCATTTATTCTGGTTCCTCTGGGATTTAAGATAAATGATTAGCACTTCAATTTGAGCAGTAGCCATGTCCCCGATTTGCCAAGGACACATGTGACTAATTTATGATGACAGGGATTGTTATGTTGCTCACTATTTTTGAAAAAAATACTCAACAGTACTCAGCTGAGGTACAGAAAATGACATGGCAGTTTGAGGCCCGTTTGAAGTAGGGCTGCACGATTAATCGTTAAAAGATCGTGATCTCGATTCAGGCATGGACACAATCTGTTTTCTGAAGGACAACGATTCGGCCATATTTGTTTTGGGGAGTTGCATATTTAGAATGAGTGCTAATAATAATAAAAATAGACCGAAATTATATGAAATTGCATAATTGTAATTGGAATACGTGTCCTTGGGGAAGCACCAAATCCCCCACCAAACACCGAAGTCTTCCACAAACTTTCAGGAAAATGCTGAAGACCTGCTGAATCAGGACTGCAAGATTAACTGAAATCAGATCGTGATGATCATATTGCTCGTACTGTCTGCATGGAGACAATATAAACTGCAATAAACAATTTTACTTGATGTCGCTAAGAATTGTGGGAGAAAATAGTGATCTCAATTTTGATTGGAAAGAAATTGTGATTGTCATTTAGACCAGAGTCGTGCAGCCCTAACCCTGTTTAGATCAGACTGAGTAGTCTAAACCAGTTCTGACCGGTTGCGGCTGGCGTCTCTCTCGGTCCAGGGCGTTCACGTCCGGCTGCTCCGGTTCTGGCTCCTCCTCTTCCTCCTGCGGTTGGTCCGGGTCCTCCTCCAGCTTCTGAGGCTGTCCTGCTTGAGCCATCTCCTCCTCTGCCAGCTCCCTCTTCCTCTCAGCCTCTCCCTCTCTGTCCTCCTCTCTGTCTGACAAGGTGTGCTGGGATACAGTGGGGTGGGACTCGGCATGCATCGCCTCCTCTTGGTGGTCCAACTGAGGACAAAGCAACGTGAGAAAGAATTAGATTTGGGTGTTTTTATACTTTTGCACTGATAGTAAAGTGCTCCCAAAGAATCCCACATTACCCTGGACTGCGTGTCCTGGTGATCGTCCTCCTGTTTCTGTGGCTGTTTCAGTATCGCGGCCTGCTGGGCTTCATGGATATGGGACTCGGGTGCTATGGCAGCTGCTTGTGGCTGCTGGGGGGCAGGGTTTTGTTCAGGCTGTCTCACATTTGACACCCTGTTCAGGGAGTCCCTCAGCTGTTTGTATTCATCCACCTGCATCTAAAGTTAAACATACACAGCAGGGCTAAGAGAGAAAATCCTGGGGAAATGGTGTGATGCTGCGTGATTCTCAGTATTAATAAAAATCCTATAATGTGTGAACCTCTAGGTCTTGTGACAAATAGGCTGGATGTAGTTTGAAATGTTTGGATACTGGTGCTGATAGGATATTTAAGTTATGGTATCTTTGAAACATTTCAACATGCTTTTCTACAAAGCCATTGTTTCCCATTTTTAAAAAATAAGCATAGCTCATGCTGTTTAAATATAAATATAAACAAACAAATATCTCACTAAAGCAACACAAGAATATGAATCTGAACATTTATTTAATGCCGGTTTTTGGGGCTTGACTGTTTTAAATCAAGCTGTCCAGGGGATTTTAAACCCTTATTCTTGCTCATAGTTTTTAAAACTACCACTTTGGCACTTTTGCACTCATCACTTTTAAGGCATGTATCCTTTTTTGTCTTCGTATGAATGTCCTGTCTGTCTATAACTTTGTGTCGTTGTGTCTTGATCAGGTCTCTCTTGAGAATGAGACCCTGTGTCTCAATGAGATTACCTACATAAATAAAGGTTAAATTAAAAACTGGTCTGTGCTACAGACAGATTTCAGTCAGTTAAAGGAGAAAGGTACATGCATCCTAAAAAAAACCTCTCTAAGAAGTGCTTTACATTTCAATCTGTACCAAAAGAGTATTGAGGTTTCCCTGAAGACAGATAATTATTCTGTATGCTGTTAAATGTGAGAATGTGTCAGTTGAAATGTCCTCATGTATGGTAAACACAGACAACTATCACACAAGTAGGTTACACACAGCCATTATTCAGAGGCTATTATTTGTTATTTAGCCACTTACTCACCTACATCTGGAAAAAAAAAGGTAATACAATTATTTTGCAGAATTTTTAACATTGCCTATTTCCAGTGACAATACAAATTGAGCATCCAGTATACCATTAAACACCATCCTTTATACATACACAGTTTCTAACCAGGCCTGAGGGTTAAATTCTTGCTAAATTCCTCCCCTCTCTCTCTATCTCGCTCCACTCCCTCCATTATATCTTTCTGGCTGATTGGCTGGAACGTGCTTTAGATGTACTGCTCTGACAGCCCCGACTAAACCAAAGCCCCTGGAGTGAAGGAAACAGTAGTTGTGTGTGTGTATGTGTGTGTGTGTGTGCGCTCGTCCAACCAGAAGCACTGATGGAAAGCAGGACAGGCTTTAAAATAAATTAGCAAATGCATACAGACAGAAAGAGCGAGAGGAAAAGAGAGGAGAGTGAGTGAGTATCTATTAATTCAGACAGAGAGGAGGAAAGCATTTCAAACAAATCAGCAGAGCACTGTATATTCAATAAACCATTCAGGCATTTCAAAGGTCAGTCTGAGGCAGAAACAGCAAACATCTGATCAAATTACCCCAAAACCAAGCAACACCCCAGGCATCTTTTTTTCCTTCTCTACTGGGGATTATACAGTCAGCTGCTACAAACATTTATTCTGCGTTATTGAGAAGGTCAAAGGAAAGGTTAGCGTAAGGCTGAGAGGAATGCAGAGCAGTTTTCAAGTATGACCTTGTCTTTTATCAGCTCATTCAGATTTTTGATTCAGATTGTTTTACTCCATTAACAATGTCTTAGTCTCTGTAGCTTCACTGCTAACAAGCTAAACACACAGACCCATTCTCGTGACAAATTAAAATGCAACTCTGCAGCCTTTCTGCCAAAATCTTTCCCATGTGCGACACTTGACGGGAATAAAAATCTGTGACCGTGCTACTTGTGATGCAGCAATACGGCATCAATCAGCTGTTGTATAAGTGACTGCAGGAAACAATGAGGCTCTTCTCTACCTGAGCTGCAGCCAGCGCACTCTTGTGGTCTTCCAGCGTCAGTGCGAGCTGGTTGTGTGCTGCCTTCAGGTCCTGATGCTCAACCTGGACACACAAGTGCAACCAAATGAAACATTTATCTTTATGCAAGGCTTACATTTTACTGTACTAAAATATTTTATTTAAAGTAAAGTTACATTTTAAAATTAAAAGGTACTATGTAGAATGATCAGAAAATATTTGTTATTAATGAAACTGGTGGCCGTTAAATGAATGTCAGTCAACATCCTGTTGCTTGTATTCTGTAGGTACGAGCATCCTGAGCAAAACAGTGAGGTGACATACACGAGACTGAATGTGATTGACCGGCCTCATGTAGATACATGAGGTAAGTAAAGTTACACTTTTATAATTATTTTGTTTTGACATGTTTTCTGAATCCGTATAACTGTGTTTTGACTTGTTGTGTGGCCATCCTTGTGAGCCCATATGGGCTGGGCAAAATTTGGTGCAGGACACTTAAATAAACAAAATCAATCAATCAAAAATATTTTAGTTTTTTTATTTATTTATTTAATGTTTATTTGTATCGGGAAAAGTATGTTGCATAGACCAATGCCACACACCACAGCATTTATAGCCTGAGCTAATTTGCAATGTAAAATATGTAAAAATATATATAAAACTCTCCAACAAATACACGAGAGAGAGTAGACAACACAGACTCAACAATAGGTACGTACATTAAAAGCACAAAAACAGTTGTTTTTGATCCCCAAAACCAATCGAATGTCCTGCTGATATTGACCCTACTTCACCCACCAAAGTTAAAACGTTTCTTTGTGGTGGGTGCTGGTTAGCGGCCTTCGTTTCTAAGCTAACGTTAGCTAGTGTTGCACACTGTAGGTGCTGTAGGGAGCTGAAGAGAGGGAAGGCACTCAGAGGCACGCATAAAAGTCACATCTTTTGGATTTTCACAGAAAGAAACGTCCACAGGCTGTTACAGGCAACCGAGAAAGTCGAGGAAGGTCTCAGTTTTTAAGTTATGTTACAATCCGTTCATACATTTGCAATACAAACAATTAGTACATGTCAATTGCTTCACATAGTACCTTTTAAGATAAGATGTGTTTTTCCCAATTTCATTTTCATTAGTGACTGGCAACTTTTATTCCAGAGAGGCAGACCACACACGTTGTATGTCTCTCCATACTAAAAGGAAGTTGACAAATATTATATATTCTAAATATATAAATATTATATTCTCACCTGTGCGTCCTTTAGCTGTGTGTGAATGTCATGGTGGGCTTTCCTCAGCTGTTTATTTTCCTCTTTCAGGTTATATACATTATCTGCCACCACAAACAGCAAACACATTAACACAAAGCATCTAAACAGGAAACACATGCAACAACAACAACATTCTACTGCGAAACATTTGCAAAAATAATTGTGTTTTTTATGTTTCTTTTTTTTTTTTATCCTTATATCTCATGTTACAAACACTGGTTCCACTTGTCAGTTCATATTCCTACTCAAGTAAATATTTTATAGCAATATGGACATTTAGTTTGAAGTAATAAGGCTTGAATCAGATATTTAACTACACATCAAATGGTATAATGCAACAGAACATTGTTTTCTAGTGCAGATCTAAAAGTCTGCACATAAAGCACTTAATACTATTCAGACATGCAGTATTTAATCAAGTCAGAAGATGGAGACAAAGTAATGATGTTTGGTTTAATGACGCCGCCGCCACAGAAAGCTACATTTGGTACTATGTATTTGTGTGTCTGAGTGGTGTTAACATTTCTGTGTGTGTGACACCATGTGTACCTTTGAGGTGGGAGATTTCCACCTCTTTGATTTGCTGCAGTTTCTCGTAGTGCTCTTTGTGTTCGTCCAGCAGCCGGTTGTGGTCCTCGCCCTGGACCTGGTGCTGCTCCATCAGATCGTAATACTGCTTCTTCAGGTCGTCATGCTGGTTCTGACAGAGAGGGAAGGCTATTATCATATGGCAATATATAAAGCATAAATTCATCAAAACAGAAACCCTCCCCTCACACACACACACACACACACACACACACACACACACACACACACACACACACACACACACACATAAACACCAAAGAGAGGAAGGAAGTAGTGTGGCAAGGTCAGAGAGAGTGTGTGTACGACAGGAAGAAAGAAGATTAAATATGAGGATGCCTGTGTCTGTGTTAATGATAAGGATAAAGAAACATACAGTGTAAAAATGTTTCTGTATGAGGAGATTATAATGATTTATACCTTTAGCATCTGATGTTGCACTTGTAGAGAATTTAGTCTGCTGCTGGAGTCTTGCTGTTTGGGCACAAAAACAAAGTTCATGAAAAAAAAAACGTTCAATAACTTCAGCAGTCATTGAGAAAAATGACTTTGTAGTTCAGGTTTACTGGTACTGTGACAACAGATAATGGTGAAGAGAATTATAGCTGATAGTTGTAGCAGCAGTATTTAACAAAGCAATGCAAACAGAGAGAAAACAAGGGAGGGCAGATAACAGACAGATTCAATACTTAGTCATAGCAGAGGTTGTAACTGTGTGGAAACATACCTTCTCCTTGTTCAGTGACTGTTGTGCATCGAGTTTATAAACCAGATAATCTAGAAAACAGAAACAGCACAGGTCGATCTAATTTAGTTATTTTACACGACGAAGTTAATTGTAACCAATGAGATGGAAAAGTGTGTGTTAACTTGAGAAATAACTTGTACAACACTATGATTCTGACATTTAAGCTTCATTCTGACACATTGTAAACATCTGTCCATTCATAAAATACCCATACTACTTCCCATTCCCATACATACTACCCACAATACTTCTACACAGAGTATCTGCTGCAGATGGTGTTCTACAAATGTTTATGGTGGGTAAAAACTCAGTAAGAATGACCCTTAAACTTGTTGTACTTGCAGTACATTACAATTCATTTGCACATTACATTTATTGAGCAGATGCCTTTGTCAAAGGTGACTTACAATAATAATGTCATCAAAGAAGTACTTTACTGCAGCATATTTGGTCTACTGAATGATATCGAGTCTGAGAATGAGATATGAATTTCCCAAAGAGTCAGAATTGAGCGTAGATGTTATTTTTCTCACCTTCTTTGGCCTTTTTGTGCTCTAACCTCTCCTTCTGCAGAGACTTCTCTAACCTGGAGCGATGCTCGTACACCACTGGACATATAAAACAGAGATTTGGGGAAGGGGGGGGTAGAGGAAGGGAAGGAGATGAAGAGAGAAAATGTTTAGTGAGCTGTTTGGGCTGTGTAGAAGGGAAACTAAACAAAAAACCGAGCTGTAATACAAATATATACACTCCCAAACACTTAAACATTCATTTTTAGAAGTGGATAGAAACAGGATGTGTATTTTATGGTTGATGTGAGAGCCAGGTGTGATATTTATTCAACCAGACTGTGATCTCAGTACATGACAGCTCATCTATCGGCACAAAGCTGCGGCATTCCTCACAGGGCTGGTGGTCCAAAAGGTATTTACAAATACTACTAGTTTGGTCCAGGCTGCTTCTGTGTCTGCTGGGTGGTGTGTGTCTGTCACAAGCTATATATATGAGCACGGGTGATTACGGGAGAGTTTTTGAGAGTAGACCCGAGTACGCTTATTTGATCTGAGATCCTGCTTTAGCTCTTACATTCACTTCTAATCTCCCCAGCTGTCCTCCTCCAAACTCCACACACTCTCACACAGATTTGTCTTATATTCCCTCCATTTTTCATCTTCATCAGATTCAAGATTAAATCCAATGAAATGGAAATAATCCCTGTGGGGAATTAGGGTCATTGTAGCAGCAAAAAGTTGACAAAGGCATGCACATCCAGATGATAAATGTTACGTGCTGGACAGAGGAACATATAAAAGACGGAGAAATAGAGTCTGCACATAGATCATGCTCCCACATTTATTAAATTAACACCAAGGTGGCGTTTTGAGCGTCATGCGTTTCTTCAGACTAAGATCATTATAGCAGCAGGCCACAGGACTGAGATAATACCGTGTTCTGAAGCTGATACAACAGATAGTTACACACACAAACAATGTAACACATGAATAAGTAATGACAGGTCTGCATGCTGCAGGTCTGTTTTGTCCTCTTTTGTCAACTTGCTCCATTCACCTGCTCCACCCATCCTGGCTTTTTGTCTTTCAAAATGAAGCCTCACTAAACAATCTATAAAAACAGACTGTCTAGGCTCAGTGTGTGAGTGTGTGTGTGTGTGTGTGTGTGTGTGTGTGTGTGTGTGTGTGTGTGTGTGTGTGTGTGTGTGTGT
>JAOVVB010273423.1:0-17931 GCA_028570985.1 Heterobranchus longifilis | reverse complement strand
TGTAGTGACCTCTGGGATAATCACAGCCTCATGAAACTTTACAAACACAAACTAGAGACCTAAGGCATTCAGGTATATTCACAATAAGGGAGTTTCTGAGCAGTTTCCAGAACAGAAGTGCTCGCCATCCAATCGCTGAAAAATGCAATTCTTATAGAAATCTCCAAATATCAAATGTTTTTGAAACCAAATCACAACAGTCTTTAAAGTGGTATTTTGGAGCATTTTCGAATGGTCAAAAATGGTTCAATTATGCACCAAATCTGTGTAACAAATGGTATCAACCCCAAAATTGTTGCAACAACTTATGAGACATAATAGAACATAATGTTCTAAGACCTTATACACTCTAAACTGTGAAAATGTAATGAAATACAATAAAATAAAAACTGGTCTGTCAGAGGGTTACTAACAACATCCAGCCAGCTAATTCCCCGACTCACTGCTGGATAAAAAGCAACAATTAAAGCAAGCCTGAGCGCTGAGATTCGGAGAGATATTGTAGCCTGTACCTCCATGGCGAACACCCTGCAGGCAGACTTCCTCAGTGCGTGCCTCATGGCCACCTCCAGACCCTCCAGGTCATGGTGCTGGATCACAAACGCCAGGACGGGCCACTGGAAGTTCCTCTCCCCTTTACTGAGGGAGCCGTGGGCCGAGATCAGCCGGGACAGCTCGGGAGACGGGTGCCGTAACAGGGACGATCCCACCTCTGTGCGGAGGACAGAGAGAGGTTGAAGTTACGGATGATGCTGTAAACTCACTCCTGAAGGATAACTTCTCAAATGATCACGTGTGATTACCTGCATCACCACTGTGGACCCTGCGTCTGGGCACGGCTTTGACCCGGGCTGGAGAAGGCGAGTGCTGCTTGTCATACTCGGATGCTACGACTGAGTAAGACCTCTGAAACACCGTGCGCTTAGCTGTATCGCTGTCTGTGATTGGACTGGTCTCAAGACTAAAAGAGAGCACAGAAAAGGCAGAAACAGACACAGTTTAGTCTGAAACAACATCAATCCTTCAGGTTTTAAATATAGCACTAGAACAACACTTAGAAAAGCTAATTTCATACCACAGTTCGACAAAAACACTTAAACTACCAGAGAATGGAGCAGCCAGGCTCTTTTGTACTGACGAGGCTGATACGGAGGCGTGACAATTAACGCACATTTTCTGAACAAAAACGCTTGCTGTTAAACTACAGGAGGGTGCAGGGGAGGGAGTGGGAGTCACAGAACTACCTAATTCATAGAGCAAGGGGCGTAGGTTTTGTTTCAATATTGGGGGAGGGGCATATTTAAAAACGGGGGGGAGTTTGGGGGTCCTCCCTCGGAAAATTTTGAGCATTAAACACTTCGTTTCCTGCATTCTGGGGAATTTTTATGCACCGATTTCTGGTGGAAATGTCTTTAAATCGATGAAAACTGACTCGCTGTTTGCATGATCCTGTTTAAATCGATCTAAAATAAAAACCATAACAGCTAGAGCGTCTTTTCTTTTGCAGCAGAAAGGCTTCTGTCTTTAGCGTTATCATGTTGAACGCCTGTGATGATGTCGTTACATTACGTGAGCTCAAAACTGCGTGACAAATGACTATCAAAACGCCTTTGCACTCTGCTCATAAAAATGTGCTCAGAAATGTACATAGTTTAAATATCTTCTGCCTATGTCGTAAAGTGTATCTGCTGGTGTGCTCTGAACGTGGGAAAATAACTTCAATACCTCAAAAAGTAACGGCAATGACTTTAAATATCTTGCATGTATGTATGTCTGTATCATGTATAAACAGTAGAAGCTGATGTATGAGAAAATCTGTCATAAAGAAAGCAGGAAAAAGGCTCCATATGCACTGCTCTTTATTTATTAGGAAGACATTTTGGGCCTTTTTCAAGATCAACAATCAAAAAGATTTGTTTTGATTCTGCTTTCAGCACCTCACCACTACCCTTAGAGTGAGTTACTTTTCTCTATTATAAAATCTGTAATATTAACACCATGCATCAACAAGCATGCTCATAAGTAATTAAAAACATCGTACTAAGATGTGTTACCTGGGGGGCATTGATTTCATGTTGCTCTCTGGTTCCTCAAACACATTGGGACAGGCATCAGGGGTGACTGAAATGTAAGGTGCAGGGACAGATGTTGAGCGCAAATACCTCATCTCATCTTGGAAGAGGTTATCGTCTTGGTAGGCCCCAAAGTTCTCCGTGTGTTGCCTGAGGGACGAGAGGAGAGTGAGAGAGACTGTCGGGTTTTCTCATCGATATAAAAAAAAAAAACAGCCTGTTATTAACTGACAGCTACCTAGCTAGTGTCTGAAGGTAGAGGCAGCCCATTTTGTTGGGGAGTTCGTCCGACACGCCCTCCTTGAGGCTGGGGAGCAGCTGGGAGTGCAGGGGCCGGGGAGGGTGGTGGCACAGCATGCTGGGCTCTGCAGCGCTGCTGAGGGACAGCAGGAACAAAGCGTTCGCCCGAATCACCTGGTGGGCCTCCATAGTGGGCAGCGCCCGCGGAGTCTTCACCTGCAGGGGTTTCTTCCTGGATTGTTTCACCTGTTAACGAACACGCAGAGCGGTTTTCATTCCAGTCTGATGTTCACATCAAACGCAAAGTGACATTTTTAGCGTGGCTCGATTACATACAGAGACAATGTAAAGAAGCGAAGATGTGAATTCACGGCAGGCGATGGGAATGAGGTATTTGCGAGAAATTTGCGTGACGCTGTAAAGCCTGTGAGATTCTCCTGCATAGCAAAACCCTGATCCATTCAGAAACAAGCAATTTAAAAGTTGTTTCCTTGTCGTCTTGCGGACAGACCAGACAAAGCATTAATTCAGACTTTTTACAAATCTGCATCATGATGTAGTTATTTCAGCGTCCTTTTGATCCGTTTATTGCATTTAAATCACAGCAAAATTGGTTTATTTTGGTTTCATACTGCTGTAGTAGCAGACTAGAGATGCAAATTTTAAGCAATTTCTTTAATCGATATTCGGCCGCCTTAACAATCATTAATAATTAATAAAATACATTTGACGCTTTAACCACTGACATGATGTTCGACGCAAAATCAGCTGCATTAGGAGTTAAAAGCACAAGTAACAAATAAACATCAAGTTATCTGAATGATAAACTAAATAACAAAATAATGACTTTATTATATTATCCACCTCGTGGCGCAACCGCATACTACAGCAAATCTGCACCAAATCTACACCACACATCCCTCGTCTTGGTTAATATACCTTTGTTTAATTGGATAAATTATTAGCAACGATAAATCGATTAACAATTAATCATTAACACCCCTACTTTGAAGTTTTATATAATTTTTACTTAATTGAGTTCACAGTACATGTTAAAAAATATTTACTTTAAATCAGTTTATTTTTGCTGCATTACTCACCGCTGAGCTATCGGATTTCCAGCTTAGATCTCCATGCCAGAGTCTACAGAAGGGCATTGTGGCCTTGCAAGCAGTCTTCTGCATGTAACACTCTATTTGGATAGTCAACGTTGATACTCAGCTATTGTAGATGTTCCGCATAGTGTCACTTGAGTTTCTCTCGACCCTGGTAACTCTAGCCCCACCGTTAGCGTAAGCCAGGCACTGATTATCTATAGACTGCAAACTCCCAAGTTCCTTGTAGCCATTAGATTCTAAACTGCATCCTGAAGTGTGACTGCAGTCTGTGTTTTGTTTAAAGAGACGTTAATATGTTTGATGAGCATGAACCCATTAAAATTCAAATGTTTTACATATTTAATCTACCTGAATTTAAGAAGCACAGATTTTCAGTTGGCATTATCTCATGGCTTGTAACACAGCACTAAAGTAAAATATGTTAACAATGTGTCATAAAGTTTCTGTCAGTCTGTACTAGCTGTTCACCCTGAACTCAGAGTTCTATATATACAGTGTGAGGATTAACAAGTTCAAAGCGTGGCCCATTTCAGCACCTGCTTACTTCAGTCCGTGTGGGAACTTCACTACTAAAGTAGTACGAGAACTGTTTGTTACCAGATGCTGGTTTCAAAACATCAGCTCTTATAGTAGTTCTTTCATGGAGACACAAATCTTCTGGCAAAATCAGTTGTCATTTTAGACCCAGCTGCTCATGTTGCATCTGTCTGTCAGTCTGTCTGTCAGTCAGTCTGATGGTGTGGCTGCCTGTAGACACATTCTTGTCCACACAGTAACTTAGGAACAGAACGTGACAAAAACATGATACTTACTTCTGTCGTATGCTATCGTGGGATTGTCAGTTTGTTGAAGGGTCACTTAATATTTTTACTGAATTGCCTTTAAGGTAGTTGCAACACTGTCAGATGCAGTTATTACTTCAATATAATGGCTGTCATAAATGATTCGCAAACTACTGACTTGACTTCCATGTCTACTGTATAGGATAGGTATTTCATTGTTATTGTTAAGATATTTGAGTAGGCCATGTGTTCAGGACATGGGATAGAGGAAACTCCCCTTTACAGCACTGCAAACTCATAAACGCTTAGGCACAATGCAAATGCTCTTAAATATATCGTATATTTATTTTGCAGAATCTATTGCCAGTTTACAGCTTCAGAAACAACTAGAATAAAGCACAAACAAACTACATAAAATTACACAGTATTTTAACCAAAACATACAATTGACAACTATGTAGAACTCTTTTTTACTAAAATGACATTTGTTACTTACTGGCATGTGCCTTGATTAAGAGTATGAACCAGCTGAACAGCTGATCATGAAGTTGTGAGCTGAGGTGAATTTTGAATATTCCTCTCCTCAGCAAGCTGACTAATTGCAATATCGAATCTGTGCAATGTGGGCAGTCAAATCCTAAATATCTGTTGCTTTCCAGAAGGGGACGTGTGAACAGCAGGTGCAGTGGCCTGAAATAGAGATCTGAGGGGGAGTGGCTGGTGTCTTGGAGCCAGAGAGGTGGGGAGATTAGAGCGGGGCCAGTGACAGGCACAGAGAAATACATTAGCAGGACAAAAACAACTGAAGGTTAGGAAGTTGTGTAAGGAAACAGCTGTTTTTGTAGGTTATTTTATTCATGAATTGCCCCACGTTTCTCTTATTTATGTTGGCCTCAATGTTGTCTCTCTGATTAAAGGTTGGACGGCCCAAACTAAATAATTTATGTGGTGAGATACAGTTAGACATTTACACTATCGGTGCTCCTTTGTTAATGGCTTCCTTGGTACGTAGCCACCTATAAATCAGTTTTACTTATAATGTCACCCCTCGTAAATATAGTACAGTTTGCGTCATATGGATTTGACCTATCAGAGTCATGAATGGCAAGTTTAATATGCTAACCCATGAAATGTAAGAGGCATAATGTAATCTAAGGTTTGCAGAATGCATTAAAGGGGAACCAGTGTTTCCTCTGGAATTGTTTTCAGCAGCGGGGGAAAGGGATCGGGTTAGGGTTAACAGAAAGTATGCTGATCCTAGATCTCCCTGACTGGCTGAATTTGTGTTGCTACAGCTGCTAACTGAAGGTCTGTCTCCTTAGCTGCCCTCTGCTTTCCTCTCGGCCGAGTAGTCTCCTAGGCGGGGAGTGAGGCAGAGGGACTGTGGGATGCGCTAGCTAGCTAACTCTTGTCTCATTTGTGATCTGATAAACATTAAATTCATCAAATTCAGTGCCCCATATCGCTATTTTCCAAGTTAATGTAAGCTGTCATATTTCGAGGCTTTTGTCCCTGCTTGTCACTGTCTGAGGAGAAAAAGCTGTATATGGATGACCATTCGTTCAGAGTGGACAGCTCTGCAGAGGCGTGCAATTGTAACTTCATGACATTTCATAACATTTTGCAGCGGGCTGCCGTTGTGAAATCTATTTAACAGAAACACTGAGAACTCCAGAGATTTTACACATCAAAGTCTGTTTACAGGTCTCAGACTGTAGCGCAAAAGGCTATTGGCAACTTTTTTCACATATGCTGTAAAGTATGTGAAAAAAGTTGTCAAAAGCCTATTGTGGCTCCAGAGAGAGCGGCACAAAGTCTGATAAATTGCCTCAAGTGATGTCACTTGAGGTAATGTTGGATGGTGCTAAAGACTACAAGTTTAGATAGTTTTGATGCTCCTCATCTATTGGCCTACAAATCATACTCTACAGACTAAAGAAAAACTCTCTGTTTGGTACAGATCCTTGCAAAAATCACATCATGATCATTTAAATATATTTTTCAATGAAAATGACAATAACGATGCAAAAAATGATCAATCCCTCCAATATCAGGAATCATATCGCAATTGTAATATCAGTCAAAATAATCGCAATTAAATATTTTTTCTAAGTCGTTTAGCCCTACAGTAAGTTAATGTTCTTAATCCCTGTTCAAATAAATAAACATAACATAACAAAAGACGATGTCTCTGGTTCTGCTGCATCTAATTTTTACACCTTTTTATCTGTTCATTGTGAGTCTGACAATCGTGTAGGAGTGCAAAGCTAAATCTGTAGAGTATTATTTTAAGATTAAAGTTGTGTAGCATCAGAAGATATGTAGTTCTCCTTTTGAAAACTGTAATCTGCACAATCAGAGTTGGTATAGCAAACTGTTTTATAGTAAGTTTAATTCTATGTGGTTTTTACTTAAATGATTATTTTGCATGAGAGTTATCTAAAATCAAAAATGCCCTCACACAATTCTGGCTGGGGGCCTTTGTTGCATGTCAATCCCTCTTGCTCTGTCCCCATCTTTTCCTGCAAAAAAAAAACTTTGGACTTGTTTTGTTTTTGTAGGATGACCAGGTGGTGCTGCAGTGCACGGCATCTATTCTTAAGGAACAGATCAAGCTGTGTCTGTCATGTGAAGGATTTGGGAATCGTCTCTGTTTCCTTGAGACCACCTCGAATGCTCAGGTAGTGAAACACGGCTCTTAATGCCTTTTATCTAATTTCTTTGAGAAGTTTAATTTCTACTATTCACCTGGTTAACTGGTTGTCCTGTGTTTCAGAATGTCCCCCCAGACCTTGCTATCTGCTGCTTCATTTTGGAGCAGTCCCTGTCTGTGCGGGCATTACAGGAGATGCTGTCCAACTCTTCTGTGGATGAGGTGAGACACAGTTAGTACCGTTTGGTAAAAATGTGCCACTTTTCCTTGGGATGTACCCATGATATAATAAATACAAATACAATGTATTGTTTAGGCATGGGACAATATGAAAATGTCATGTCACGATTATCCTGGCCAAAATAATTGAGATTCACGATATTATCCCGATAATCAATGAAATATGCTCAAAAGTCTTAAATCGGCACTAAAACACACTGGAATAACTTTACATTTTGCTTTGTTGTGACATTTTTCTCGAAACATTGAGACTTTTTTCCTGAATCATTACGACTTTTTTTTCTCCTCATAAATTGTGACTTTTTTTTTTTGAAATATGACGACATTTTTCTCAAAAAAATTACGACTTTATTTTAAAAAACAAATATTTTTATTGCATCACACTGTAGTAAACTGCAGTCAATTCGTGAGGATATTCACGATATTCACGATTATCACGATATTGGAAATTCACCATGATCAACTTATTGTGAGGGTTTTTTTATCGTGATTCACAATAAAAAACGATTATTGTCCCATCCCTAGTATTCAACAATTCATTCTACAACTGAAACTCACTTTGTTTCTTTTCTGACTTGACGCCACCTGCTCCTTCACGCTCCCACCTGCCAACTTTAGGCTGTTGATTTGGACAAATGGGTATGTTTGCTCACTCTCCCCTGTCACTGTCTCATGACATTTCTGTCCTCTGCTTCAGCCAGAAAGCTTCATGTCATAACTGCAACTGAACTACCTTTCACAACCTCATTAGTGTTATCATGCACACAGTGCTACCATGCAACTTATTGTTTTGCTCATTTGCGTTTGTTTCCTATCACTTGAGCTTTGCTTGGTTTTACAACTGTAAGATGTGGCTGTGGTTTTTATTGCTCCTTACTGAGCCTGTGAACTTGCCTTTCTGTTATTTTGATATTAACAGAGTTGTCACCTTGAAGGGGTTTCAAAGGGACAACTTTAAATACGAAACTGGTATTCAACTGGAAGATAGGAAAGTAGAATTTGGAGTTAATAATTTAATTATTTTGGCAAAATATTTTATTCATAAATGTCATTTTTTAAAAACTATACCTATATTTAATGCATATTTAAATTTGATTATTATATATAAAAATGTGTAAAATATTTAAAAAATGGAAAAGCTGATGTTTGTATGAATATTTGTGTACTTTAATTCCTGACTGACCACTTGTATTTTGTTTTGTCTTTCTTTTTTCTTTTTCTTTGTTGTTTATTGAATGTCCCTGCTCAGTTGTATTAGTATTGTAAATTCTATTATACTGGTGTGTGAATTGTGCTGTTTTGATTGTACGAAAAAAAAGATAATTTTAAATACGATAACCTCATCCCTTGTACATTTAATTGTCTCTAAAACTACCTGCCTCTACCTCCTTCGCCCAGTCGTCACAAGGTGGGGGTCACCGAACTCTGCTGTACGGACATGCCATCCTCCTGAAGCACACTCACTCCAGCATGGTGAGCACATTTACAAATATGTGGCTACTGCTGCTCTATCCTGTTCTCTCTTCTAAGCAGTGGTTTGTCATCAAAATCTGTTATTCTCTAAATTGCTTGCCGTGCATGTCATCTCACGGCACTAAGTCATTATCCCTCTCTTTATGCTGCAGTACTTGAGCTGTTTGACTACTTCACGCTCACTGACAGACAAATTGGCGTTTGATGTGGGCTTGCAGGAAGACTCCACAGGTGGCTATGAACTTTACTGTCCATTATGTCCCACGCACACCGATGTAGATCTCTATTCTAAATCTATTTGTCCATCACAGGAGAGGCCTGCTGGTGGACCATCCATCCAGCCTCCAAGCAAAGGTCTGAAGGCGAGAAGGTCAGGGTGGGAGATGACCTCATTCTTGTCAGTGTTTCTTCAGAGCGATACCTGGTAACCTTGATTTTGTTTACTTGCACTGTAGCTGACAATTTGTTGTCAATAAATCCTACCAATATTACCACCTGCACTTGTTTTTCAGCATCTGTCCTACGCCAGTGGTGACTTGATGGTAGATGCCTCTTTCATGCAAACGCTGTGGACCATGACCCCTGTGATGTCTGGATGTGAGCTGGCTGAAGGTCTGTCATTTTGTTGTTGCTTAAAAAAAAGTCTCATTTGTCCATAAAACTGTCCACTCTCTCTTAGCAGTATGACTCTTTTTTTCCTCTTAGGTTTTCTGACCGGAGGGTATGTGCTCAGGCTGTTCCACGGTCACATGGACGAGTGTTTGGCGATCCCAGGAGCTGACCAAGGGGACGACCAGCGCAGGTGACCATTATCTTTCATTGCTGTACATACCACCAAATATTAAAACACTGGACTGATAGATTTAGGTTGTTTTTGCTTTACACTTATGTAATTCTCAACCATTTTCCAAAGCATACCATACGTTTTTCAGTATGTGCTTTACATTACAAAACACGCCTCTGGTGTTGCGTATCTTGAAAGCTCTTCTACATCTGAGACTTGAGTTTGGCTGACAAACAGCCAAATGGTAAAGTTTTTAATGAATGAGAAAACCCCTTATTCTTATTATAAAATTATAATTATTTGTTTTGCTTGGTTGTGACACATTGCTTGTGAATGTTTCTCAGCAGCAAAGAGTTTCCAGGTCCCTGCTTGCAATCTGCATTACCACATAACGATGGAATAACTGACAAATGTTCATTGTAATGTGCTACCTATTTGAAGACAGTTTCAAGTGTTTGCAAGTTGATTGTCATAGTGTACTTACATAAACTGAAACCATTGGAAATGAACAGAAATATTTTGGAATTTGTCAATCCTAAATCCCCTGATACTTGTTGCACATCATTGACTGGCATGTTGTTTTTTTCAGGGTTGCTCATTATGAAGGAGGGGCTGTATGCAGTCATGCTCGATCCTTATGGAGACTTGAGCCGCTACGTATCGGGTGAGTGTCTTAATTCATTGCATTTAAAAAACGTGTATTACAATCATTCACTTTTAGTGACTTTACAGTATGCCGAGGCTCATTCATTTGTGTTGGTAGTTGGAGTGGAGGTCACATTAAATGGGGCCAGTCTTTCCGGATACGTCACATAACAACAGGCAGATACCTTTGTCTGGATGAAGAGAAGGGACTGCTGTTAGTGGACCCAGAGAAAGCAAATTCCAAGATGTCAGCCTTCTGCTTCAGAATTTCAAAGGTCATTGTCATGCAAAGTCAGCTGTGTCAGCAATCGACAGTGTTTGAGACTCCATTGTGCAGTGTAGAGATTCTTACCAGCCTTAATTAAGAACACGTTTTTATTTAAACTACAGGAAAAAATTGAAGTGATCCAGAAGCGAGATGTGGAAGGCATGGGCACGCCTGAGATTAAGTATGGAGAGTCCATGTGCTTCGTACAGCATGCTTCATCTGGCCTCTGGCTTACATATGCTGCTGTTGATGCCAAATCTGCCCGTCTGGGTCCTCTGAAGAGAAAGGTAAAGCAGAGATATACATCAAGATGATCAGCAAAATATAAATCACCAATGAGTGCCAGAGCAACACTAACAAGCATGTACTGTATGTATGTATGTATGTATGTATGTATGTATGTATGTATGTATGTATGTATGTATGAGAGTTGGCTGTCTCTGGCGTGATAAACACCTGTATCTTTACATCCATAAATCCCTTATTTCACCACCCTATATAACATCTATGCCAGACTGGACTATGGGACCCGACTAAACTCGTTCTACTAACTGTCAGTGGAGTTACTCTGAACTTCGAAAATCTGCGCACAAAGTTTTTGTGCGCCTCTCTTAAGATCGACACTCACTACTATTGGACAATTCAATACAACTTCACCTCAGTGTGCATTTGTTTTCACAGTGGTATTGTGCTCTTTTGATTTCTTTAACTATTTATCTATTCTCGACATCATTGCAAATGATTTCCGAGGCTTAAATAAAGGTTAGAATGAATGAATGTTAGTGTTGCGTGTATACTTGTGTTTTACGAGCCCCCGTGTCCAATTCTTAGGCCATACTCCACAAAGAGGGTCACATGGATGATGCACTCACAGTGGCTCGATCTCAGACCGAAGAGTCCCAAGCTGCCAGAATGATTTTCAGCACAACAGGCCTCTTCAACCAGTTCATCAAGTAACACTACTTCCATTTATTCAAATCTTTGCTAATAGCCATGTTTTTGTTTTTAAGTTACAGCACATTTGTTGTGGGTATCATATGTTCTTTTGATGTCTCCAGAGGTCTAGATGCTCTGAACGGGAAAAACAAATCTGCCAACTCCACATCTCTGCCTATGGACGCGGTGGTGCTCTCTCTGCAGGATCTCATTTTCTACTTCCGACCCCCCGAGGAGGAGCTGGAACACGAGGACAAACAGTTCAAGCTTCGCTCTCTCAAGAACAGACAGAACCTCTTCCAGGAAGAGGTCGGTCTGCCTACTGAGGAATGAATATTCATGAAAATGTACAACAGCAGCATGCTAGTTTGGTTGATTTGTTTCCATTCAATATATTTGAGTTCTCTATACATTTGTTATTGTTTTTAACAGGGGATGATTACTCTTGTCCTGGACTGTGTTGATCGGCTCAACGTCTACAACACAGCAGCCCACTTCTCAGAGTACGCTGGGGAAGAAGCCGCAGAGTCATGGAAGGAGATAGTAAATTTGCTGTATGAATTGCTAGGTATGCCCACCTGGTGATTTGTTCTATGCATTCATGGTGATTTTAGATTAGTCATTATTATTATGTTCCTCATATCTAGCCACATTTCTTGTTTGTGAATGTGGTGCATTAACAATCTTTTTCTGCTTCTCTTCTTTTGTGAAGCTTCTTTGATCAGAGGTAATCGTGCCAACTGTGCCCTGTTCTGTGATAACCTTGACTGGCTGGTCAGTAAATTGGATCGTTTGGAGGCATCTTCAGGTATCTAAGACATGTAGAAGCTTATTCTAATGTACAACGCACATTTTGTTTCTTATTTGTTCTCCCAAAGCCACCATGTGTTAGACTGATCACTTGACTGTGAATAATAAAAGCTTGTGTGCTGCTCATTAGTATAAGTGACCACCCTGTCATTTGATTTGTTACAAACAGCAGAGGGGGGGATCAAAATAACAACAACATCTGACAATATGATGCAATTTAAAATAATATTCCTGCAACAAACACTTACTATGTAAAGCATGCAGTAAAGACTGTGGTAATATTTAAAGCTGTTGATTCGTGTGTTGCATTCAATTGCATTATTATCTCTGGCAGGCGTAATCGTTGTGTGTGTGTGTGTGCGTGCGTGCGTGCGTGTCTGTCCACAGCTAATCTTGTATACTACTGGACCCATCAGCCAAATGTTTTTTATGCACATTCATGACTGTATGCTAAAGGACCTCTCATGGATGCAGTGATTCACAATTTTTGAAAAACCTATTGTTGACTCTATTTTATACCGTCATTGACTGCTGACTCCTCACTGCTCTTAACAGGCCACAAGAGATCAACAACTGCTTCAGTAGCAAAAGGCATTTCGGCAATCAATGAGGCCAAAAACAAGCCTCACCTAGTCTGTTGCAGGCCACATTTTGTCCTCAAAAACTGACATCCATAGAAAGGTTTGGTCTCATTTTAACCGGAGCATCTGCTGATTAATTCCATACCAGATATGTTATGATCCACTAAAGTTAGGCATGATACAAGATTAACAAATCCCTGTTTTTATTATCTTTGCCGCCACCTTGACTGTAAGGGAGCCGGGAGGGACAATTGAGTGAGATTTAACTCTTCCTTGTTTGGGAGGGGAGAGGAAGATCTGCAATCTACTGAGTGCACATTTCTAGTATTTTTTAAATGTGTTTCTGTTAATATTTCCAAGGATGTATTATATTGTATTGTGCTTTTTTTTTTACCATACCATATGAACATGTGCTATCAGTGTTTATTTATATATTGTCACATTTGTATGACAGGAATCCTGGAGGTGTTGTATTGTGTTCTGATTGAGAGTCCAGAGGTGCTGAATATTATCCAGGAGAATCACATCAAATCAATCATCTCTCTGCTGGATAAGCATGGACGCAATCATAAGGTCAGGAACTGAGCATGCTAAGCTAATTGATTGATTGATTGATTGATTGATTGATTGATTGATTGATCGCTTGATTCAGTTAATATATTCTTTATTATATAAAATATTGTAATATATGAAATCTCAAACTACAAAGCAATACCAGAACAATCTTCATCAATTTCCATCTCCCTTTTCTCCAGGTCCTGGATGTGCTCTGCTCTCTGTGTGTGTGTAACGGGGTGGCTGTAAGGTCAAATCAGAATCTCATCACAGAGAATCTGCTGCCAGGTCGTGACCTCCTTCTTCAAACCAACATTATCAATTATGTGACCAGGTGGGTCAATTAATATGAGCACACTTCGGTACAGACTCTCTCTCTTTCTTCTGTGCTGAAGCTCAGTTATCAAAACATTTGTTTTTGTTTTATAATCCTCCTTTAGCATGAGACCCAACATTTTCCTTGGAACTTGTGAAGGATCCACTCAGTATAAGAAGTGGTATTTTGAGGTGATGGTGGACCAAGTGGAGCCGTTCCTTACGGCTCAGCCATATCACCTGCGTGTGGGTTGGGCTCTGACGGAGGGCTACAGCCCTTACCCTGGTGGAGGAGAAGGCTGGGGGGGCAACGGGGTCGGGGATGACCTCTACTCCTACGGTTTTGACGGACTTCACCTCTGGTCAGGTAAAGTGAACATGCATTTGTTCAGCACCAGCACCATTAATCGCTGGCTCAAATTTGTACACTTTATTTCAAAGAACATATACATGTATTACCTTTATTTAAAGGGATAGTTCAGATTTTTTGAAGTGGGGTTGTATGAGGTACAGCAGTACATTGCTTAGCTTCCGTGTCAGGACTCCTGTCTGCCTCTCCAAACATGGGGGCGTGATGACCGCCATCTACTGTCGGTAATAAAAATCCAAACTACCCCTTTAAAACACTTTTATCTGTATCATTCTCATGAATTTAGTCTTGTGCTTGTGCCCATAGCACTTACATTTTACTACACAATGCCTACAAGTTACATAGATAAACTCCTAAAGATTTCATGTATATTGAGTTAATTGAGTTAATTTTCTCTATATGTCCACAGGACGTGTTCCGCGTCATGTTGCCACCCCGAATCAGCACATCCTGGCAGCGGAGGACGTGGTCAGCTGCTGTTTGGATCTGAGCGTGCCCAGTATTTCTTTCCGTATAAATGGGCATCCTGTTCAGGGCATGTTTGAGAACTTCAACCTGGACGGCTTGTTCTTCCCTGTTGTCAGCTTCTCTGCAGGCGTTAAGTAGGGCATTGTGAATTATAAAAATGAAGTATTACAATGCAGTACAGTTATTACATATGAGACTAATGTCAGTTTTCCACTTTAACTGCAAGGTTGCGATTCCTTCTCGGAGGTCGTCATGGGGATTTCAAGTTCCTCCCTCCTCCAGGTTATGCTCCGTGCTATGAAGCAGTGCTGCCCAGGGACCGTTTGCGGATTGAGCCCATCAAGGAGTATAAGCATGATTTCGATGGCGTCCGCAACCTGTTGGGTCCAACGCAGTCCCTCTCACATACAGCCTTCACTCCTTGCCCTGTGGACACTATACAGGTAAAATCATATTCCATACTCTTTTTCATCCTCATCTTTTCCACTGCACTGACTTCATTTTTCCTTCAGATTGTACTTCCTCCACATTTGGAACGCATTCGAGAGAAGCTTGCAGAAAACAGCCATGAATTATGGGCTGTGACTCGCATTGAACAAGGCTGGACCTTTGGACCAGTGAGTGTTTCCAGTGTTTGCTATAGAAAATCTTGCTGTGTACACTAACAATTCCTTTTTTTAAAAAACATGCTTTGCACTTTTCTTTTTAAAATCGATTTCAAGTTTCGTGATGACAACAAGAAGCTGCACCCCTGCCTGGTAGATTTCCAGAGTCTCCCTGAACCAGAAAAGAACTACAATCTAGCAATGTCAGGAGAGACGCTCAAGTAAGTCGCCACCCTCGCTTAATTAGCAGCACTGTGCTTTCGTCTCTTCGGGTTTCTAACGCCTCGTGTGATTTATTTCAAAGGACTCTGCTGGCGCTAGGCTGTCATGTAGGAATGGGAGATGAGAAAGCAGAGGAGAATCTGAAAAAGACCAAGCTCCCTAAAACGTGAGCTGCAAGGCATTCATTTATTTTGATTCATTATGTGACATTGTTTCTCTTTCATCATGTATACTGTTAATAGCCTTGTACGGGCTCTCTAGGACCCGTTCTGATCACAAAGCATTGTTTCTTAGTTACATTCAGAGTAGCGGATACAAGCCGGCCCCTCTGGACCTCAACCACGTCAAGCTAACTCCGAATCAGAACACTCTAGTGGAGAGACTGGCAGAAAACGGACACAATGTGTGGGCAAGAGACCGGGTTCGCCAGGGCTGGACATACAGTATTGTGCAGGTACCACTATTCTTTTCTGATAATAACCATAATAATGAAACATGTGTGTAGGCAATTTGATGGGTACATGCTGTATGAAAGTTATTTTCCACAAGTTTATTCTATTACATTTTCATGTTTGATATTATTTTCTTCTATAGGATATAATGAACAAGCGCAATCCCCGCCTGGTTCCTTACAACCTACTGGATGAAAAGACTAAAAAGACCAACAGAGACACAGTTTGCGCAGCTGTTCGCACTCTCATCGGATATGGTTACAACATAGAACCACCTGACCAGGAGAGCAGTAAGTTTGCACTGCTATCTACAAGCTGCCTACTATGTTTTTATGTAGTCCTACTGTACAAGATTCATTATTAAAACTACAGGCATATTATCGAAACTACAAGCGTTTCTACGAAGTGTTCATTACTGTGTTTGTGTTCATGTAGGCGGGCATGGACCAGCAGCTGGTGATAAGATCCGAGTGTTCAGAGCAGAGAAATCTTATGCAGTCACACAGGGGAAGTGGTACTTTGAGTTTGAGGCTGTGACAGTCGGGGAGATGAGAGTGGGCTGGGCCAGGCCCAGTGTTCGCGCGGACACTGAACTTGGTGCAGATGAGTTGGCATACGTCTTCAACGGATTCAAGGTGGGAGCGAGACCTCGTTTACATGCTTGCAAAGGATTCCAAAGCCTCTGTAATACTAAACTCTAAAATTAGCAATTTTCTTTTTCAGGCCCAACGTTGGCATGTGGGAACTGAGCCATTTGGTCGTCAGTGGCAATCTGGTGATGTGGTGGGCTGTATGATTGACCTCACAGAGATGAACATCATGTTTACACTCAACGGAGAAATGTTGATCAGTGACTCGGGCTCGGAGATGGCCTTTAAGGATATCGAGATAGGAGAGGGTGAGTACAGTAACAACTAATAGCAAATTAAGTTCTCAGGTAGAGACAGTGGATGTTAGCCCCTGTGGGTTTGTGCTTCTGAGGCTAATGATCATGTATGCATCATCCCTAGGCTTCATACCTGTGTGCAGTCTGGGCCTGTCCCAGATCGGCAGGATCAACTTGGGTCAGAACGTCAGCAGTCTTCGTTTTTTTACCATCTGTGGCCTGCAGGAGGGATTTGAACCCTTTGCTATCAACATGAAAAGAGACATTACCATGTGGTTCAGCAAGAGCCTTCCCCAGTTCATCAATGCACCTACTGATCATCCTCACATGGAGGTACTGCGCAGTACTTGTTGCACTGTTTTGATGAAATATTTCTTTGTTCCCAAAATGAATAAGTTCGTATTTTCTAGATCACCACCTGACCCCCTTTCATTTATGCTCTAGGTGTCCCGTGTTGATGGGACAGTGGAAAGTGCCCCTTGTCTCAAAGTGACCCACAAGACATTCGGATCTCAGAACGCCAACACAGATATGCTGTTCTTCAGACTCAGCATGCCAGTTGAGTTTCATGAGACCTTCAAAGTCCCCGCAGGGACCACCCTTCTTACTCGTGCCCTGACCATCCCAGAAGATGAGGTGGTAGAGGTGGACCCGGACTCTGACTTTGAAATACTCAAGAAGTCAGCTACTCGCAAAGAGCAGGAAGAGGAGAAGAAAGAACCCTCTGTGCCTAAAGAGATCCCTGCCATCAAAAATGGAGAAAATGAGAAGGATGCCTCAACTGAGAAAAGCAAGAAGAAAGGGTTCGTATAGATTCATGCAGAGTGACTTGAGAATGGGTGTATGGGGGAGAAGGCTGGGCTACTGTGTTTACATTTCCATATATGCATTTACAGATTCCTTTTCAAGGCTAAGAAGGCGGCATTAATAACTCCACCACCTGTTGTCCCCACCATGCCCCGCTTAATGGAAGATGTGGTGCCAGATGACAGGGATGACGTCGACATCATCCTCAACACCACTACAGTATGACTATAGTTTATATTTATATGGTTATCATATTTAAAACCATATAAGATCCATACACACTTTGCTTATGTGTACTGTTAACTGTAGATACAATCATTAACATACAGTATAAACCTTGTTGCCTTTATTACAGTATTTTTTTACAGTATGACTTAACATTTGTGTTGAATCATCTTCACTTGAAACTACTGATGTTTATTTCCCACCCGCCTCCTTCCTTTTCCAGTACTATTATTCTGTGCGAGTGTTTGCGGGGCAGGAGCCCGGTGGTGTGTGGGTGGGCTGGATCACACCTGACTATCACCAGTATGACCCACATTTTGACATCAGCAAAGTGAGAAATGTAACAGTCACTGTGGGTGATGATAAAGGAAACATTCATGACAGGTATGTTACAAAAAAACAAAACAACTCTGTGTTTTCATTT
>JAOVVB010273392.1:0-17933 GCA_028570985.1 Heterobranchus longifilis | reverse complement strand
TTCAGACGTCTAACCAAAAGCACATTCAAAAAACCCATTGACTTCGAGACGAGGGAACCGGAAGTGCTAAAATGTGAACTCATTTCCGCGTTTTGAAACTACAAACTGGGGTGCCCTATTGTCTGGTATTGTAATTTGTTTTCTATTTGGTTAACTCTATAGACTACCGTGGAACATGGAAAAGGTGCAAAAATACTAAAATGTAACTAATGCTTTGTCACATTCAACTAAATTCTTGCTCACCTCAAAGTGCAAAGGTTGTGTAACATTCTCTGCTCGAGGTGTAGTTAGGAAATGAAAACTTTATCCAACCCAGTTTAACGACTGTCTTCTTGAACCTTCTATGCAAATGAGAGGTAGTTAACAGTAAACAATTAGTTATCCCACACTGTGAACTTGATGTAGTCAGTGTATCCTCATGATCCAAAGCGATGTTCCTAATCCCTAGGCTTTTGACATTAACGTTACAGCATGCTGTGGTCCAAGTTATCTGTTAATGGTTCGTTTAAGCCCCCTGCATACTGTTGCCTCTCTAGATTGCTTAATTTGTCAACATGCCAGGGCCTTGCATACAATGCATAATTACAAAATGATTTATGTGTGGAGCAACTACCCTATAGAACTTTCCTCGCCACGGCACAGTATCGGTGATGAAACAGTGTGAAAGGCATCAAGCTGTAGAAGATTTGTTTAAGGTTGTGTCAGTCGGCACAGCGATGGCAGATTTGCAGTTGATCACCGAGAGTCTTACTCTCTTGATCAGAGTGCGTCACGATGGTCACACTCAGTGATCATAGATGAGTTATTGACCTCCCACAGAACAAAGGCTTTAGTGGGACTGCAGCAATTCATCACATGCCTCGTGACTGGAGATAAAAGGCTTCTTGCAAGACTTTCAGGAATTAAAGGAAACTCAAGCTTCCATTTTGCTTTCTCGACTCTTGCATATTTGAAGTACACATGTGAACTACACCCCAAATATGCAATCTATTGATTAAATCACTGTGCGGTTCAGTACGGCTGCAGAATGCGACTTACTCGCATACAAGCCTATTTGATGCCACTAAACATTTTTGTTTATCACAGCATTTTGACTGAGAGGCCAACTCTGATTGGCCTGATTGACATTTGATTGATGTCTCTGCTGCGAGCACACAAACAAGTCCACTCTCCCTCCTCAACCCCGTCTCCTACAAAAATACGTTCCCATACAACTAAACTGCATCCTCAAATATTTTACGTTTTTACATTACATTACGGTCCCTGTTTTTAACACCTCCTTAAAGTTGTGAATTGCTATGAAACTACTTTGTGGTTTGGGTTAAAATAAACTGATGAAGCCATCTAAATTTTCTCCCCCAAGTGGAGTCTAGATTCCACTGTAAAAACACCCATTCATTCATTTGCAGGGTGTTACCATGATATGGCGCTTCCTTCACAAAAACACTTTAATTACATTTAAATTAGCCTAATTTAATTCCAGCCACTGACCAGGCAAGGTCCTGTCACAGATCTGCCCCGGGGCCCAGCACTGAGGCATGGGAAATTCTAGGTGGCTTCATCCAAAATATAATAAGGACACTTGTTAACTAACAACATTGACTTTTGGATTCACACGAGACATGAACTGTGGTCTCCTGGGTGAAAGTCCTGCAGACATTTTTGTAATATGTCAAAAACAAACATTATCTATGAGAAAAAAAAACCCATTTCTCTTACAAATGTAAATTGAGAATGCAGTTTAGCTGTATGGGAACATATTTTTTAGGAGACCAGGCTCCTCTCCTCTAACTTCTTTTTGAGGCACAGAGAGTACGTTCTCATGCAGAGATTTTGCAGAGCACGCTGCATGCCGGAGGCGGATCGTGACGGCTCATACTTGTAGGTGTGTTGCTTGGGTACCTTCCCAACTGCCTTGGTCCTTCACAAACATATGCCTGCCTGTCAGTCTTGTAATTCCTCTTGTCACATATTGCAACAGCTCTGTTCAAAAGACATTGTCCACTTGAAGCATTAATTTATTAATTTTCCTGTAAAACAACATTAAAATTAGTTGTCCCCACAGGGAGTTAATGCCGCTAAAAGCAAGATGTTTTATTTGTTTTTAAGTTCATAAGAAGGAACACAATTGTGCAGTGTCACGCATCTACATACACAAATATATTTTCATAAGACAGTGGCATTGATTGAAGACCAATACACACAGAACACCATGAGATTACATCTGTTACATCAGTGTCAATGCTCGTGTTTTTGTGTGCTTGCACAATGGTATGTGCACATATTTGTTTGTGTGTGCACACATGTGTGCAAAAGGGAAGGATTTAATCTGCAGTGTTTGAAAGTGTGTGTCTTTATACCCGCAAGATGACTACCCACAAGGTGAACCCAGCTCAATTAGGAAGAACAAACAAAATGTGTGTATTGCTCACAGTTAGAGCAGGGACGGGTCCTGATCAATAGCTGCCTCTCCGGGCAGAGCTATTAGCAAACAGCGCCATGCCTAATAACTGAGGACTGACCTTTTAGTTTAATGCTTTCTCCGCTCGGCTCCGGGCCCCAACCACAGTGCAATAGCTGTGCGGCAAGGAGAAAAGGTGAGTGTTGTTTTAGTAGTTTGTAAATGTAATGCAGATTGATCACTGTCTTGCAGGTGTTATTGCTGTTCGTCAAGGCTGCGGGGAATAAAAGGGACAGGGCTGAAGTTCTATACTAAAGTGATTCATAGACCTGCCTGTCTTTATTTATATTCAGTCATGGTATGTGTCTATAGAGGGTCTGGCATTTTTACACTTGAAGTCATTTTCATTTTTCATGCATAATCGTGTCCCATACATCACTTAAACTTTTCCATGGACAAGGGGGATATGTTTTCTGTAGGAATAATCATCCTACTGCCTCAACATTGACTTGAGTTGAACAGCTTTATGAAGTTAATAAAAAAGTAAATTGCAAGAAGTTAAATCCAAACTACAGAACATTACAGGCTGTTAAAATGAAAAGACTATGACCCTCTCTTTGAAACAAAGGTGACAATGAGATAACATCAGACTGAGTTTCCATCTCCCAATTTATTTCCCTGAACACTCCTTCATCCAGTAACTCACACTCTCCTGCTGCTTTTTGAGGGAGTGCTTTGCATAAAGCAGCAGATGGACATCTCCATTAGGAACCCCTGACTGGGCTACTTCATCACACTGTCCATCAAACTCCTGTTTTCTCTCTGATCTCTACTTTTCCACGGGCATGACAGAGGACAGTAAAGGCTCCAGTCCCCCTGCAGTGAGCACTTCTGCTGTGAGTCAAGCTGATACTCAATAATGATATCACTTCCGCAGGCTCTGTCTTGTTGGGGTGACGGGCTGACGACGGTCCAGGAAAACTCGCATTTATCTCGATGATAAATTGGCGCATGTTTGGGCATACGACAGCTGGCGAACAGCCTCAGATGTGCAGTTTTGTGTGTGTGTGTGAGAGACAAGGATGGCCAGCAAAGTACTGTGTGGATTCTCCGGTTGGCAGCAGCTGCTCTTCTACAATGCTGAGAGCTTGTCGATAAACATCCATTTCGAGATTAGTCTTCTCTCCCACTTGCAATCTAATTCCACACTATTTCCCAAGTGGAAAACGTGTTTAGTTGTGAAAATATTACTTCTAGCAGCAGTAAAGTAACAATACTGCATCCTTAGGCTGCAAATGAAGCAATTGTCTGCACTGCAACAGGGGGATATTCAATATATTGAATATTACTTTGCTAATGTTACGTCTTACAAATTATATTGTAAAATTGATTCAAGATAAGTCTTGCTCAAGGTAAAGCACATTCAATTCTGTGATGGGAAATCCATCATTTCTTGCTGGTTTACAAGGCAGGAAAAAGTAGCATCTTGGACGGACTCTTCAGTCAAACTTAATCAAACATCACAAGTATAAAACCAGCGATCGTGTGCTAATTGTTGGCCGGCTTGTGCATTTGTCTCTGTACTTGATTCTACATCCACATTCAGCCGTTGCATCTGCTTTTGAAGCAGAACTCATTTGCATGCAGCCTACTCAAAGCAGGAACACGACAGGCGAGGCTCAAGCCGGATTAGATTTGACAGTGCCCCTGAGACAATGGCAGGTAAACAGGCACTTCACAAGAGTTTACACAGTCATTTACAGCTCGTCGCCATAGGTAGAGCAAGTTGCTAATTCAGCATTCCTGCTCAAGGGATGGCTTTTTTTTATTTTCTGTTTTTGTGCCCTAAAACTGTGAAACTAAAGCAAGCGAGGAAAACAGAAGAGGTTCAAAAGAAGTACTAAGAAACGCCAACAGGGATGCCTACTAAGAGATGAAAAAAAGCTAGGGCTATGCATACACTGAAAATTCAACTGGCATGCAAGCTCAGGGTAAATGTGTCAGATGTAGTGTGCACTCAATGTGTGACCCTACATAATATGAGGTTGTTTGCAAATAACTCAGAACCAAGTGTATTCACAGGCTTATGTGATGTTAGTGGTGTCACGATTTTGATTCTAAATCGAAACTCGATCGAAATGAGCTTCAATTCCGATCGTCAAATTTGAAAGCAGGATCGGCGATTACCCCTCCTCGCCGTCTCAGCGAGCGAGAGAGAGAACAGCAGTGGTCGAGAGAACTAGAGAGTGAATGAAGACAGGGTGCGGCGTTAGTGAGAATTAAGCAGTGAATCAGAGAAATCTCATCCTCCAGGGACCCTGTGGGTACACACATTCATTGCAATCCGTTCAATAGTTTTTGAGATATTTTGTTCTGGACCAAAGTGGACTGCCACCCCTCGAAATGAGCCAATGCAGTCACCTGAATTCCATGTACCAGGAATGCAACAAACAACACTGTCACCTACGTATTAAGAAGTTTGCACTGAACGGTATTCAGAAATGATTGCACAATCTCAACTTGACTCAAATGAACTGTCACAGCCTGGAAGGTGTAGAGGCCACATCAATCATCAAGTGATGTCCTAACAATACTCAGCCCAAGCACAGCTGTGATGTTTGTGTAAAACTGTGAGTTTGTGTGTGTGATCTGTCTCGGGATGTAACAGCCACTGAAGTGGGAGTGTGTCAGCTCAGCTGTAGTGTCAGCAGATGGAGGGGGGTTGGGGGGGGGGATATAGATAACACAGCTGGTCCTGTGCTGCGCCACTCATATTGATCACCAGGAAGTTTACCATCACTTTCCAGGCTAGAGGGGTCCTTTGTGTATCAGGACCCCTCCACATGTCCAGATATAGACACTGTAGTCATGCTTATGCAAAGCCCACTTACCACAGAATCATGTTAAATGGTAGGCCTGCCTATTATGCTTTTCCTTATTTTCTGTCATAAACTCTTGATGTCAGATCTTCATATTAAACAACACAGAAGTTTCAAATAACGAGGTAAACGAGCAAAAACCTCAGGTTCATGCCGTTCCTAATACTCTTGTTTTCAACAGTTGTTTTGTTTTGTATTGGCTACAAGCTAACGTCAGCTCGTGACAGATTTCGTTATATGGTCATCTGCTCCAGGCACGTTACTACAAGTGTTTACAACATACACAGCTACATGTAGCTCTATGTGCTAACATCAGGGAAATCTGTTTTCTTGGTTGCCGATGTTCATGTCTCCCCGATGTCAGATCAGATTCCTGCTGGCACAAGTCCAGTTGTGAAGATTTTAGGTTAGAAGCTTTTATTGGTGATTTTTCACACTAGAAAGTGCTGTTGCAGTGTCGTTATTAATGACGGTGCAGGGACGCAGAGAGTGCAGATGCTTTGGGAACTTTTTGAACTGGGCTTTTTCGGGACAGTTGGCTTCAAGAGACTAGGCGATAAAACAGAACATTTTAGACAGAGGGTGAATACAGATATGTTCAGACAGACAGAACGAGAAAAATAATGTTGTTTTTAACATGTAAAGCATGTAAACATTTTCCAAAATACAAGTATGACCCTGAAAATGAACATAATGGCTCCCCTTTAAAACTATAAAGCATTTATCAGTAAGTGAAACAACCCTACAGTTTGTGCCAGTCAATTGGTCTGTCTTACATCAATGAGCTTTTCTCTATACAAACCCTAACAACAGTAAATGGTATGGTCCATATTTGAGTGAAGTATGAGGTAATTATCTAAAGAATACAAAACGACTCTCACCAACAGCTGGTGGATTATTTTGCAGAGTTGGAACTGCTCATTTCCTCAGGCGTACACAAGATCAACATTTAGAGGCCTTTGAATAGTCCCCTTCTTTATGAATAACAAGATGAAGAGATGCCTTGTGTATTGGAAATCTTGTCCAGTATTGCCTGCTGAGTTCACCAAAAGGCAGACTGCATCATTTTTGCTCGGTGTTTTTGCTTCGTTTCCCGTGGCAACAGCAAACCAACCTTGGGATCAAGGCTATAATCGTCAACACCTTTGCGCCACTGTGATGTATGATTCTATTAAAGACACATGCATGACAGCTTTTACATAACCACAGTTACTTGCCAATCACATTCATAAGATCTTCTTAAGATGATTGGAATCTTGTATGGTGAATGGCAAGAAGATGAAAAATGAGACCTGTGGAAGTAACCCGTAACACCTCCTAAGAGCAAAACGATCTGAAAATTTTATATTCATGAATCAGCCAGTAAAGCTCCTTAGATAATTTTGTGCCGGTCTCATGAAAATTTACTTTCAAGAGTCCACCTGGCCTCTTCTGAGACCATCTTTTGAGAGTCTGCTGCTGATTAGAAATTATACCCAAGCTCCTTTAGGAACCCTCTGCTATTCAATTACCTCTCAAGTTTCAGTCCACTGCATGCCGTACACACCCAGGAGAACGGCATTTCAAAATCAGAGGAATACTTCAACCAGTTTACATGTACCTTAATGCACTTCCCCAGAGAAATTACTTTACTGGGGGGTATTTATTTTGATGATTCATTTTTAGAAAGTTTTACATTAAATAGAGGTCACTTGAGGACTTATAGTGGCTGGCACTGCTGTCTCACAGTAATAAGTTGATGGCTTCACTCCTGCCGCTGTTTTGAATCTTTAACCATTTCTGTTTGGTGCTTGCGTGTTCTCCTCCCCTGTGTTTGTGTGTGTGTTTCCTTCTACAGTCTGATGACAAACAATGAATTCTCAATAAGTGTGAATGTGATTGTGCAACTTGTGTATTAGCCTTGTCATAGCCGGGCAAACTGTCTGGGGTGTAGCCTGCCTTTCCAACTCTGGATTGAATGTGTTTTCACTCCTGGATAGTGAATAAAACTCCCTGGCCTGTTTGTATTTCCCTAAACCAATCACAATCGCCCTGGGCAGGGCCACGCCCCGACGGTGCATCTGCAAAATAGTGTCGGAAGGGAACCTGTTTCGGTGGGAACACCTCCATAGAAATTACATAAATATATTCTTTGTAGGATGCCTGCCTTATTACACGATCCAAATCTTGAAAACTTGTCATTTTCAGCGTGTAGGTTGACAGCTCGGAGGTTGCTGTTTGTTTCGTAGCGAAGGGACTTTGGGAACGGAACACGGCCACAGACTTCCTGTACGGACAGGAAGTAAGGCTTTATCCCGGCACTGTTTGGTAAGACCGCCAGAATACGGGGGTATAATAAATGGATGGCTGCATAGTAGTGTATGTGATCTATTGTGACAATGGCATGAATATAACTCAGCTTAAATGTGCAGACATGTAATGTGTCACAGTCTGTGCTTTGAGGGCGAGAAGGAGGGAAATACCAGATATCTCACTGTGATCATTTTATTAACAGTGTGCAGCAGCAGTTGAAGTGACAGATGGTGTGTAGCTGTGTGTGAGGTTTGTTTAGGTGCGGTACAGTAATGTATGTGAAGGCTGCAGACGAGAGCGACAGGTCAGAACACATACACAGCCACATATCAGAGCTTTGGTTAAAATATTTTATATATCACTGCCCTAATGCATTTATTACCCTGCACAAATCTGCTCTGATTTTATGAAGCTGTAAAAGGTAGAATGAAGGAACGCATGAATAAATGTTCAATGATCTAATCCTATTTTGTGGAGAGACCTAAAACACGGATACACTGTGGGTTGCTTTAAAATATAACCGCCTGTTGTTGCAGTAGAAGGATAACCTGCTCTTTGACATGTATGGATACAATTGCTCTAATTATACCCGAAAAGAAAAATCACAAGTTCACATCCATCACATTTATTCGCATAACCTTGGGTCCAATTCCCAACAGTGTGGTTCCTTATCATTGCCAAAAGTTCTTTTTGGAAGAATTATTGTTGGCGAAACTGTATCTCATGTCAGTTGCAAACTGAATGGTTTTACTGCTCATCATTTAACTGACTGGGAAAGAAATTGATGGCCCTATTTTTCTGAAACTTGGTGCAAGTAATAATGCAAGTGCAATATTCAGGCAGAAGTGTATCTGCTGTTTAAACAATACATTTTGCCATTTGGATGATCATTAGCACAACAAAAAAATTATCTGGACCACCTGGTTAGCATAAGCTTCCATCCACCCCAGCAGGTGGTTTTGTTTGGAGCCAGGATATTACCAAACAGATGTAAGTGCAAAAAGATGGACAGCTGTGTGCAGGTCTAAAAAAAGAGGGTCCTGATACTAGCATTTTCTCTGAAACTCTTGGACATGTAACTACAACTCTTTTTTTTAAAAAGAGACCCATACATATATCTCTTTTTGTCTGCTAATAAGTATATGAGCTTCATTCACCTCATACCATGGCCTATCGATCAGAGGAAGGCCACTATTCTACAGCAGTTCCGCATGGGGAAGTGTATTGACTGCAGGGGGCTGTTGTGTGTTGCAACATTAAGGAGAAAAGATGAGTGTGTCTGTCCCGTTATGATGGATGGCCGTGGGCTGCGGAGGAGCTAATTGGCTCTTGATGAGGCTGGTGTTGCAGAGAGAAAGCGTACCAGGCTAGATTAGCACATTAGCAGGGTTAATCAATGAGGAAATTAAGGTGTGCTGTTTCCCCCTCACTGTTTCTCTTTTCTGTTTTCCCTGCACTTCTTTTTCTTCTGTGTCGCTATTCTGCCATTCTCAAGTACTCATTTTGCCTTATCTCATCTGCACTTCATTCTGGTTGTATAATACGTGTTTAAAGTAAGCAGTGTCAAACTACTTTTTGATGACATTTTTCAAAAAATGTAAGGCTCTTGTTCAAAAACCTATTCAGATTAACAAATAATGACTTTTGTAATTTGGATTCCACTATTGTCTTGCAAAAACTATCCTCCCCTGAAAAATGACCACATTTGTCGTTTGTACAAGCAGCTCATTACGACCCATAACGTTCATTGTTGGCCCTCTAGTGACCGTAATAATTATGCAGGAAGTCATGTGACATAGTATTAAGACCAAGGAAGTCTGTTTAGGGTGGGACAAACCAACACAGGACTTTGACTTTGACCCAGATGAGTGTTCATATCCCGTTTGAAAATAAAAGTCATCTTTGAGTTATTTTAACTTTAGGTAACGAACGGAAGTATGTCACGTTCTAAGTCACATGCGTAATTATGTACATTATGTATACCCAAGCTATAGAGCAAGTTAAAGTTCCCCATCAGTTGCAGGTATGTATGTACATTTACCACATATTGATTTCAAAAGGAGCATACTGTCACCAAAGCAAGACACTGTATCTCATAGCCATGTAACACAGACAGATGATGAGAGAGGTGTCACATTAATTTGTCTCCAGTTTCTTTATGTTCTTGCCAAAACAATTGAACCCCCAAAGGTTTGGTGAAACCCCATGTTTCTCTTTGTCAAATCAGTATGGGTTGCACAGTTTGGAGGTTGGAGGATCCTATTGGTGACATTTAGTCGAACATTTATTTCCCTTCACTAAGCATGTAGGTGCACATTAGTGCAGTTCAAATAAAGGCTGAAGGCCAGAAGCTGGCCTTTAAAGTTTTTACTGGATGCAAACTGTAAAACTGTAAAAACAGTAGCCTACTGGATAAACCACACCAACTTCAGTGACAGTAAATACAAACCAGAAAAGATGATATGTACCTCATAAACAAGAGTTACAGTAAAAGAGAAATGGATTCACTCCACAATAACTCTTGGATGACTTTCATTGTCTCTTGATACCAGTAAGAAACAAAAATTTCACCAGTAAATGTACAACATTAAGTCCCCATAGGAAGTACAACACAGTAATTCATCCAGTAAATATACATGGAGTCCGCAAGAGTAGAGGAAAACGAGTAAAATAATAACAGTTAAGTTATAAGTTATATAGAAAGCTACATCATTAGGAACACATTAGCCTCAAGCGACTGTATGATTGCTAGCCTGAGCATTACACTCAGAAAATAGGAATAAGAAATGGAGTATCTACTAATAATGCTTCAACAGGACATTGAGTGCAGTGAATGAAAGATACATGTCAATATTTGCTTGGTCACATCTGACAAAAGTCTTGATGTAACAATGTCAAATGCAAATCACACCGCCGGCATACAGTGCACATCAAAACATCTGCACCTACTATCTTCAATGTAGACCCCCCACACCGGCAGCATACGGTGTACCGGTGCCGCCCCGCTACACTTCACACCACTGTTCTATTTCCAGCCTGAAAAAAACATGTTATTTTTCATTCACTCCCTGATAATAATACGTTTATTTGTATAGCACCTTTAAAGAGCAGGCGTCACAGATTCTTCACAAACAAATGGCAAGTAAATTACAATGCAAAAACAGGCATACAGAAATCCAGAAATACATGCATCAAGGTAAAAACATCAATGACAGTAAAAAAGTAGTAAAAGCAAGTCTAAACAAATGAGTCTTGAGCTGCTTTATAAAAATATCCAGTGTCCACAGATCTTAAGTCCAATGGGAGTAAGTTCCAAGGCTTCGGAGCCACAACCTCAAAAGCACAGTCTCCTTTTGTTTTGAGCCTGGAGGCACAACCAGCAAACCCTGATCAGAGGACCTCAGAGACCTGGTACTGATGTAGGGCTGCAGACGCTCTGTAATGGAGACAGGTGCCTGACCATGCAAGGCTCTTTACGTAATCACAAGCACCTTGAACTGGATTCTAAATTTGATGGGAAGTCAGTGTAATGCAATTAAAATAGGTGTAACATGAGACCTTTTGGAGGACTCGGGGTTGCCAAGAGCAATAGAAAGTTTTAAGATCTCCTCCAGACACATTTTAAAGTAGGCTATGTAAAAATACTCTGCTATGATTAATATTTTGTTTAACATGGTTTTCCCACCAAAAAAAGTTAAAAAAAACAAACTGAAAACTGGAACATGGATGTATAAAAAAACTCAACTGTCACCTCGAAAAATCCCTGTATGAATGACGCTGCTTTGGCATTATGGGGCCCAGGCGCAATAGAGACTTCCGCCGACAGAGCCGGCTACATCCGGTTTAGCGCTATGGCTTACTTGAATGGGGATTAAATAATTCAATTTTGCGGCTCTATAAACTTTCTAAATGTTATCCAACCAAATGGTCATGACGCGGGGGTTGTGACGCAAAAAAAAATAAATCCGCCGACGTCTCTTTCGCCATGTAAGTCCATGGGAAAAGTATTTTTGGGCCCCATGGCATCACGTGACAGCAGCCATAGTTGTAATACCACCGTTTGGCCACTATGTCAAATTTGCGTCAACGGTCGGCGCACTTCCTGGAGGCCTGGTCTGGAAGCACATCTACTCTTCTCCCTCATTATGATGAGATCAATCAATGATTTGATTGGTTCCTTGGCATAAAACCTGACTGTCTGAATCCAGATTTTGGAGACTGTTGTTGGCACACTGCAGTTTCAAGGCAGAAATTCTCAGCCGTGGTGTTGACTGCTCATTTCTCTCATGATATGTCTTGTAACATAAAAAAACACCATATAGACATGTTAATATGGTTGAAAACTTGATTTTCACAAGGGGGACTCTTTAACTGAAAACAACCGCTGGTGGCAGAATAGCAAGACCCTGAACCCTCTGTTCACTTGTTGCAAGTCACTGAAAAAAAAAAAAAACAGGCTCTTAGCTCACCACAGTGTCACAAATGGGATACAAATTAATAACAAGACAATAGGCTTTATAAAAAACACAGCAGAACCACTATATGTGAAAAATAATTTCAGATATTAGAACAACACAAAAATAGACTCTGTCTTTAATCATAGGGATGAATAAAGAGTGTGCAATTGCACTGCATTTCACCATAGTTTCTGCAGAGCAGAGGTAGAGTGAGATGAGCAGTGGCGCAGTATTCTAATTTAAACTCTGGCTGAACCCTGCATTTGAATTCTTTTGAAATCCTCTACAGCCCCGTCATGCAATTTTAAACACGTCTATACAATAGTTGCCGCATTTCATGTCTATCAGCATATCCTCTTTTTCCACTTATTGTAGCATATTTCAAAAATAGATTTTGCTGAATTTTTCATCTGGTTTTGTCCTCCTTATTTTCTTTTCTTCTTCTTTTAATGTTTTACTTTGTTTCATTTCTACATATTCATCCAGCACATTTTTTGTGGATCACTGCCCCCACACTCTCTCACACCTGTACTCATTCTCCTTTTCTATCTTGGTTCTCATCCTCCCACATATGTATATTACTTCATACATAGCACTTGTTGTTTTCTTTCCACCCATGAAACTATACATCTTGCCATGTTTAATAAAAAACATCATGTCTTATTACAGTGATTCCTGGGTTCAAACTATGAACTAGAAACAGTGATGTGTTTTCTAACCTGGCAGCTAACACACCAGATGCTGTCTTCTTTAATGAGAGGCGTAGACAGGTGTTTCTTTAGGGAGTGTGCTGGACTTTGGCTATAGCTTGGAGGAGACATCCCTCACTAGATTTTCAAAGTATCAGCTTTTTATTGATGCTATGCCACAATTTAGATATGACTTGTGGTTAAAAGCCCTGTGCTGATGGTGATCAGACTTTAAAGATGGAATACCAGACTGCTGCTTACTCACTTTAAAAGGGGGCAGGTGCAATAGAGTGATGCTGCTTGTTACCCCTGTCAATGATGGACATGTGCAATTGAGGCTTCTGGCTGACTGTTTATCTTCCCTCACACTTACTCATATTTATATTTATATTTATATATATACTGTTTGACTATTTATTCTAAAGTTTGTTTTATTGTTTTTATTATTATTTTACTGAACCAGGACCTGAGTACTTAAATCTGTTCCCTTTTGTGTACCTACAGGTTTTGGAATGACAATAAAGAACCTTGAACCTTAAAGTTTTGGAGCTGTGTTCAGGGCGAAAGCCAAACGGAAAAGGTTAGTGGAGGGTGTTACACCTTCAGTCATTGAAAACATAGTAGTCACGCTCATCTACGAACCGTTGAAGGCAGGTGCTGGACCAAAAGAAGACCATGAAAATGCAAAGAAAAGTGCAATTTGTGCTAAATAAATTGCACTAAAGGGAGCTACAGTGTGCAGACTTTTTCTTTGCATTTTCATACCTTCAGTCATTGAAATCATCTGGATAGGCACCAGGATATTTCAGGATGCCGGGAAAGATGTCAGTATCGACATCTAGCTTCACTGAAGAGCTGGAGCAAATGGATACAGAATGTGTTTGTGATACAGTCAGACAGTGAGGAATAAAATGATTTTCCAACATTGCGGCGTAAAGTGAAAAAAACCCCAGTGAAACTGTATGTCGATGGGTTAATTATATGAGACATGCGTGGCAGACAGGCTTTGATGAAACCAGTGGGGAAGAGATCAAGCTGACAGGTGGGTGGGTGGACTCATCTCTTTCTGTTTTCTTTTTCTTCTATGTCGCTATTCTGATGTTCTCAAGTAGTCATTTTACTCATCTACTCTTCATTTGTGTAGCATCAAAAAGGCAATTCTTGTGGTGGCCATGGTGTATTGTAGATTACAGTAGAGTGTGTCAGTCAAAGAGAATCATCAATAATGATTACATGGTGACTGATCAGACAGACTGGTCTATTTAGCCCATGCTAAAGGAGCCTAATTGGACAGATACACACAGTATCTCATTAACACAACCCTTTCTAATTGTCATCAGGATGTATCATACACCACTGATCATCTCTTTGTAACTGGAGGTGGTGGAGCGGTTATGATGAGGAGACTGACAACAGCAACAAGCATGCACATTTGGCATTCGGGTGCAGTTTCTGGTGACTGATATTTTGTGTATTTTGATTAATTTACAGTATTTTTCAACATAAGTCTTATTCTCATAATTGTGGCAATTCTGACCATGGGTCATTCTACAACCTGGGTTATAGAGATTTGAGAAACGTTACCATGGCAAACTATGTACTGTAAACAGTGTGATCCTCCCAAAGTTTTTTTGAGAAAATCTCAATAATTCAGTAATAATTATAATTATTGACTAATAATTCAATAATTGCAAATGCTTGTTTCAAACACAGAAATGTAATTACAAATGTAGATTTCCATCACCATGAAAAATACATGTTGAAAAATACCAGCATGATATAAGCAGGAAGTGGAAATTGCAGCCACTTCACTCCATTCCAACCCGTTCTCATTCCACGGTCGCACAATACCAACACTTTGTCAAACCGCCGTCTCAATAGGCCCTTTTCACAGCAGCCGTTTTGACATCTCATCGCAGGGTAAACACATGTAATTGATCAAATTAGTTATGGTCCTGATTTATTGGTGTGCCACAGCCATTCCAGTGAGCCACTGAGCCAGCGTGCACACTACCAGGGCCCTGGCCCACCTAAATGGAACAGGGCCATAATTAATGTTATTAATTACACCTGTGTTTACCCTGCAATGACATGGCTGCTGCAAAGGACCTACAGTATAGTCACGTGAAAAGTAGACTCTGATATACTTGCTTGGTGAGTACTTGCGCTGGATTTCTTATTTGGGCAGAAAATGTGTGTCATGTCTCTGCTCACTAATGGGAGTCACAAAGCATCCAATATTGCCGCAGGTGGGCTAACATTAGTGTCAATGGATGGCCGGAGCACTTGCTCTGTGCGTCTAATATTGCAGTGGGTGGGTTGGAGTCAGTTGAAAAAATATGCATATATAACATCACTATGCCAAAGTTAGGGTCGAGACCCAAAATGCCCAAAATTACCCCAAAATTCAGTGCACGTTCGTTATGAGGTGGTGAGAAAATGTAAATTACACTCAGCAAATTTAATTATTGCTCTGATGTACTTTTATAATGAAATAAATACATTTAATATACATTTTAAATTAATGGTTTGTAGTGTTCTTTATCAGTAGTTTATATTTGTAGGTGTCATGGCAATTCAACATGTATTTTTGTAAGTGTGGGTCCCGGGGAGACACCAAATTTCTCTTTTGGGTCTTGAGCTGAAATAGTCTGGGATTCCCTGCTCTAGAGCTTTATAAAAGTAATCACTACATGCAAGTAAAAAATATCAGTCCACATTGACACACACACATAAACACACATTATATACTCACAGTCTCCACAAGAAAAACCCCTCACCACTTTAAAAGGAGACAGATAAATGAGAAAGAAAAGGTAAATGAGCTATCTGTCTATTCCCAGTTGTGGATCAATTAGCAAGATCAGAGAGGCCTTCATCATACTTCAGAGCCATGCTGTGGCCTTGGGGAGTCACCTGAGAATAGAGGTAGAAGGTTTGACCGGGGCATTTCAAAGGCTCACTTCTGGAGGAGAGATGGCGGAAATCAGATGTCCAGACTCCTCTGAGACACACGTCATAAAAAAAAAAAAAAAGTTGAAATATAAGCCCTCGGACAAGGTTGAGAAGGGAAAGAAAGATGCTGCCACTGGAAATGTGCATGTTGTGTGTGTGTGTAATATGGAACGACCACCAATCGGCCTACTTGTATGTGTTTGATCAATTTGACACAACTCAAGGTCCACTTGTTCTGCAGCTTTTGATCATGTCACACAGTCTTCATCGGTAGATTAAGTTTGCCTTGGAAATGACCAAATGATTCTGAGCACCTCTAGGACTTTTCATCCATGTTGCTTTAAAGATATTCACATACTTAACTTGTGATCTTGAGTTAATAGGATTTTAAAAAAAATAATGCAACCATACCTGTGGCTTCCATGTGGAACAGTGCTTTAAAATTACAATTTATTTTCTTCCTAGTGATGATTTCAGAATATTTAATAGGCCTTTTAAATAAATAGTAAACTAAAAGATGAAATAGAATCCTTCATAACCAATGTGTAATTGACAGGAAAGCAGACACCAAACTTTACTGATTATAGCTTGTCTTTCTGAAAACCTTGTCACTGGTGGACTGGCTGTCCACCTGCTGACAGCCAGTGCCCATTGTGATTGGCTTCTGCTGTCCTGACTTCCTGTCAGGTTGACCCTTGTGTGAACCAGCTGCTTTGCATTTGCATAATACCAAGATGACAGCTCATCAGCACACTAGGTTCACAGGCTCCCTATTTCCCTCTCTCGCTGTCTCACACAACCAGTCCTGCTCTCCGTCTTCCTGCCACTCTCTTTTTCTCATATATCAGTAAAGTAGTCTAATGGCCTGTACGTGAGCTATCAAGTTTAGTCGTGTTATGGTTCTGCTTTCTGAGATTTTGAGATTATTTGAAATCTTGTGTCATGTTTTGAAATCACTTTGTTATATGTGGCTCTTCAGGTCTTTCCATAGACTGTAAAAATCAATGGATGTAGAAGCAGTGACATCACCCATTGGTTTGTGCCATTTTGAAGCCATGCGTCTGGCATTTGGCTGTCGCCATCTTGACTTTTTGGAACCAGAAGTGACCATATTTGGACAAGAAGGCGGAGCTGGGGAGGATGACGCAGCCATGCCAGTGTTGTCTAACGTCTATGGTTTCAGTGGTGCTAAGCTTGAGGGTTGGCCGCAAGATGGCAGTTTGAGCAGCAGTTTAGTTTAAAGTTGATGAATACTCAGTAATGTTGCAGTGTGTGCACAGAAGTTGATTAAAGCTGCCAAATTACATTTGGACTTTACAAAGCAAGATACTTCCACTGCTGAAGGAAAAGAAGGCGGTTGAGAAGTGGAGCATGACTATGCAATGGACGTAACGCTGGTAAATAGCACAGAGCACAGAGACGACTCAACACCGTCAACACCAAGTAAGACACCTGCTGAAGTCCAAGGCAACAAATAACAGTGAGAGTGATGAGCCATACTAAACCTGAAAAATGAAAGCAGTTCAGTTCAACGCAGAAGAGGTGAAAGAAAGCAAAAAGAAAGTCAGTGACCAACTCTGCAAAGAGAAGAGTGAACTTAAAGAGAGAGCGAGAGAATGAATAAGGATGAGGTGGTGCCTCTGGATCAAAGGCTTGAAAGAGAAAAAAGATGAAAATATCAGTCATCCAAGTCCTTGGCAAAATCATCCCAGATATGAAGTCAAAGTTGGAAGAAGCAGTGGACACAGTGGACACTGTCCAAGAAAGAACATCATCATTCTGTTTGCTCAAAGGCAGGAGAGAAAAGAGTCTGATGGCAGAGCAAAGGAGCTCCAGTCTGCAAAGATAAAGACACTGACTTCACTGAGGTGCTACCACGGGAGCATGGGAAGACAGGAGAAGACAGGAGAAGACAAGAGAAGACAGGGAAAACAGGAGAAGACTGGAGAAGGCAGGAGAAGACAGGAGAAGACTGGAGAAGGCAGGAGAAGACAAGAGAAGACAGGAGAAAACAGGAGAAGACTGGAGAAGGCAGGAGAAGACAGGAGAAGACAGGAGAAGGCAGGAGAAGACAGGAGAAGACAGGAGAAGGCAGGAGAAGACATAAGAAGGCAGAAGAAGGCAGGAGAAGGCAGGAGAAGACAGGAGAAGGCAGGAGAAGACATAAGAAGGCAGAAGAAGGCAGGAGAAGGCAGGAGAAGACATGAGAAGGCAGGAGAAGGCAGGAGAAGACAGGAGAAGGCAGGAGAAGACAGGAGAA